>OVAN01010088.1:1407-16125 GCA_900406275.1 Anastatica hierochuntica | reverse complement strand
CAGAGTCCGTGAACCGCATAACATTGACAGTGAGAATTTCGGTTCCCACAAATTTCTCTTTGTCAGGTTTCGATATCAGGAAACAGAAACACCATTCAGGATTACAATCCTCATTCTTTACCGCTCTTTTTGGTAATTCAGAATGGCCAAACTCATTTTTAGTCTGATACCGCTCCCCTTACCTTATCTCCTTGATTCTCCATGCATCTCTTTTATGATCTTTCATGCACGCATGTGTAAAAACAATGGAGAGAGTAGGGTAGACATGATTTTCCTGATATTTTAGGTAGGATTGGAATCTCTAGGTGGTTCAGACACGGTCTTGTGTGTCTACAAAAATATGGGAGTATGTTAATGGGTTATATGCATTTCTTTGTGTTGTATGGGCATTGTCTAATGGAAATTATTGTTGTATCGTTGTTCAAACTGGATTTTGCACGAAAAAACGAAAATTTCTTTTTATTTATTTTTATTCCGGGAAATGGTACAGCACTTTCACTTAACAACAATTTTTTATTTTCCCTGAATGATACATTTGTTTGAGATTTTATCTGATACGGTGACATATGCTTAGGTGGTTAGGAGGTCATGGTTTTCAATATGCTGTCTCTCTCTCTAGGGATTTTGCATAATGTCTTGCATTCAACGCTGTTAGACCCTTAAAGACTCATGCCTTTTCTAAATGAATGTAGAGGATCAATCACTTGATTTCAACTCTTGTAGGAGCAACGGTTAGAGTATGTATGGGCTTGGGGGGTTGTGCAGGAGACCGAGGGGAGAATGTTTTAGCAGTCTCTACTTTATATGGTTAGCGAATTTGAGCGTGGAGTATGGTCTTCTGAAAGTTTGAGAATCCCTGATTTCAAATTTTTGATCCTTCAACTTAATCTCTTTACCTGAGGACAAGCAAAGATTCAAGTCTGTGGGATTTGATGTATTGTGATTCTGCAGGTTTTTATCCGTATTTTTAGTCGAGAAAAGTTATTATTCCATAGTATTTTGTGTCCTTTTTAGGTCTTTGTTCTTCTTTGTGTTTTTCACAGGTTATAGGTTCAAAATGAGTAGAAGAACGCGATATGGCGGATTTATGAACTTAAAGATCATTCTGGAGAAATTCGCGGAGAAGTTGGATTACGAAGTGAAGTTTCTTAATAGAGTGACTTAGATCGATCAATCCATGCTACTTGGATCGATAGATCCAACACATGTCCCAAAAATTCTGATTTTAAAATAAGTTTTTGGACCAAGGAAAATTAAAGGCTAAACTAGAATACTTGTAAACATAATCTAGACTCGTGATTTAGTTTTGATTATGTTGTTTTTGGAGTCCTAAGACCTTTTGGAGAGCTTTGAAACCTTAGAGAAAAGATCTACTTTTGTACTTCGATTGGGAGAAGAATTCTGAACTCTATTCTTTTGTTTTCTCTTCAATACATTATGTTTTCATTCAATTCATCTTCTGTTGATTTGATTTCCATGTATGAGTAGTTTTCTAGTCGGGTTAGTGTTTTTCAACATAGGGATTTCATGATTTAGTGATTGTTAGGTTGTTAGATCGGGGAATTACCAATTGATCTTTGTTTATGTTTGTTCTTAATGCTTAAATTGGCTTGATCACCTAGTTTATGAATTTAGGTTGTTTAACGCACCACAAGTGTTTGATTAAATGCTTGAATGAAAGATAAATGAGCAAATTCTCTTAGACCAATGGAATTGATGTGTAAGCAATTTGTGAACAAATCAATCATGTTTAGAATGCATTTTTAGGATTCAAAACTCAACGGAAGTTAGTGACTAGGATTCTTAAACATAGATAATTAGCGCTACGGAAGTAATTTAATTATAATCTTGTGAATTGAGTTCAAGACGACACTTAATTGCTTCTCTAAAAACAAAAAATGCAATCATGATGAAATGATTTCCCTAAGAACAACTTGTGTCCAGCATTTTTCTCTGATTGATTTACAACCCATACGTTTCCTTGCTTTTTGATTACTTGATTTCGAATTATGCATCTCTACAAACTCTTGTTTTTTGTTCTTAGCCCACGTGTGATTCATAGCTTTTTGGATTTGATCCCGAACAACTACAATTTGCTTAACTGTACGCTTGCAGTGATTTCTCGAGTGAAACCTGAGTTATCAAAGCTCTTATAACGTTGGCTAAAAAGCCATGTGAAGATGCAAAAAACCTCCTAGTGATGGTTAATACATCCAAACTATCTGAATTAGCAAAGCTTATGGATCACGTGCACCCTTGTCCATTTTAGCACATGGCCCATAGATATCTTTAAACGATAAGGTAACAATACATCTAAGGCCATGTGCCCACAGACCAGTACCGCAGATCATGCTCGTGTGCCTACTAAGGCTACGTGTCCACCAAGGCTACGTGTCCACTAAGGCTACATGCCCACCAAGGCCACGTGCCCCCATTAGGCTACGTGCCCATTAAGGCCATGTGCCCATGGAATACGGGTCCAAATGATCTACGTACTCATACATGGTCAAACCTCATTGAGTATATGGTTTGATACTTAAGCACTACTGGACTCGCAAATTCGAAGTGTAAAGTTAGTAAGACATGACTTCTTAACGTTATGCTTTAAATAGTCTAGCGATTAAAAATCCTTGGACCACTATGGTTATGTGCCCCAGCGTTCAGACATTAAACCTAAGGGTTTATAAAATTGATGTCTATGAGACCGTGATTTACCAAGCCACGTGCCCCAGGTTTCGAATATCAGTTCTAATGACGGTCCGATCAAAGGTCTATGGGCCCTTGGCCTACTACGATTGCATGCCTTTAGGCACCGAGGGCGAATCCAAGACGAACAATATAGAAGATTCAAATCTTCCAGGGCAATGTGCCCCAAAGCCTCGACGCTAAATCTGAAAAACTTCAATGGCTATATGCCCAAAAGCCTGGACGATACATCTGAAAAACAGAGAAAGTTCCTGTAGTCCAGAGGTCGCAAGTCCTAGGGTCCAAAGAAGTAGCCAATCATCAGTCAAACACTGATCTACTAGGGACCTAACAAGAATCAGATATCCACAAAAGTAGACTTGGGGTCCATAGTCTAAATCTTCAAAAAAAGGAATCATAGACGGCCCAAAGCAAACCCACCTACTACAGAGACTATTACAGCAAATCACCAAGGCAACGAGATAGATTCAACACCTCTCTAACAAAGCATATCTGCCAAGGCAAGAAGTTGTGAGGATGATCGAATGGACAAAAGCTTGGAAGTGCGGAAGTATAACGAAGAAAGTTGGGGGCACTAAGGCCCTATGTTCAAACGCCCACGAAGGGTCCCTTACAACAAAAGAACAACGTTGACAAAAACCAAACACCGTCAACACCAAAATAAAATAAACAACAATTTTATGGCACCTTCTTCTTCTTCTTTCGTTTCGCCTTCAAGAAGGTTAACAGGGGGACGATCCTTAAGGTTGGGGAATTCAGGATGACCAGTACCCAGGATACCAATGTCACCTCCATAGGCGAATGCGTTTTCACCTTTGAGTCATGCCTCCATGCGGTGCACCTCTTGGACTTCGAAATCAAAAAAGGCAAAAGGCCAACCTTTGTATGCATCGATCAGAACGTCTTTGGTCATCTCCCACCTGACCTTCACCTTCACCTTTGAGCAGTGCCTCCATGTGGTGCACCTCTTGGACTTCGAAATAAAAGGAGGCCAAAGGCCAACATTTGTATGCATTGGTCAGAACGTCTTTGGTCATCTCCCCCCTGACCTTCACCTCAGCAATGCCTTCAGCGACATCCACATAGGTGACGGCCTAGTCAACTTCTTTGAGCTTGGTCTCCACAATGACATTCAAACGGATCTCCTCCCATTGGGCCTTGATCAATGCCTCCTTGGCGCTCCTTAGCTCCTTAACCTCTTGACCCTTGGCCTCAGACTCCTTCTACAGAACATCAGCCATTTTCTTCTCGACTGAAAGTTTAGCCAGTGCATTCTAACAGGCCCTTCAAGCCCTGGTGGTCTCCTCCTTTAGGGCTCCCGTATTTCTATTTTTGAGGTGGTTAGCAGCTAGAATATGCAAAGAATATTGAAGTAAGCAATTGCCCAAAGTTTCAAAGAAAAAGCTAATGCTCACTTATCCCTATGACCCTAAAAAATAGGTCCTCCTCAGAGTGAGCTTTTTTGGCAACTATATCAGCCATGTCTATGGCTAAAAAGCGGGCAACCAAAGCATCCTACTAAGAGGAAGGAACCTCAGTGGAGGCTGGAGTCTTGGAAACATGCTTTGTGGGGCATGGCTTCTTGATGGCAAGAGAGGCAGTTGGGGTCCTATCTCTTTTCTATATCGGGGGCTTGCTCTCCTTGGCAGCAGCATTGCTAACGTTGGACAACATCCGTCAGCTTGCCACTGCACGCCATGTACTTCTAAAGTGTTGTAGAGACCACGTTCCTAGACCGTTTGCTCATATTTTCCCCCGGAAAAATCAAAGAGTCAAAGGAACATCACTTATCCAATAGATCATCACCTACGTAAGGAGTAGAATTGCAAAAGATGGACGTATACCCAGGCTGTGATCGCTAACCAAGAAATTCACGGCTTGAAGCTCTTGGGCACGTGAAGGATTGCCTCCGAGCCTTGTCTGCCTGCCTCGGGAGCTGAAGTCTTCACCCCTGCAAAATAGCAAATCAAACACAAAGTGAGGCGTTAACAAGATTTAGAAATTATTAACAAAACAAAGTTTACGAACCTTTATACTTCTAGATTGTCTGGAATCCTGGATTTGTACCCACCGAGAGGATGAATTAGTGATCCCTAAAGGCTTTATCCTTCGCGTTTCGTACCTGATGAGGCCTATCATCCACCAAGGCCTCCCTAAATTTTCTAAGGTGGAGGTGGTTTCTCTCAGGCTCACCCTTATAGAAGAAAAAATAATAAGAGTAGAGGACCTCATTGACCCCCACCATCAATGACTTTAGCTCAGCTAAGGCCTGAATGGAGGCCAGGATGCAGAAGGTAGAAGCATAAAACTGACTAGGGCATATCCCCAGCCTGTTAGCCATCTCACCGACCAAGGAGGGGATGGTCTTCCTAAAGCCCGCCTCTAAGAAGACCTCGTAAATGGCGATTTCTCTAGGGCCACAGTTGGAAGGCCTTTGGCTAGCCCTAGGACTTCGGAGGGGCAAGCTAGAAGGAAGAGCAAAGGCGACTCGTGACCTTTCTAAATCCTCTTATGAGAGGGCCGACTGAGGGTCAAGATCCACAGTGGCTTTAGGAGGCATTCTAAAAAGACTATATCTTTTCAGAATCCATATCAGAATCCTAGAAAGATCTGAACAAAGGAAAGGAGGGTCAAAGAAAAGTTACCTTAGTACAGAGATGGAGCGGTTGAGGATACGAATGACAGGAATGGTTGTAGATCTGCAAATCATAAGAAAAGTGATAAGAACATGCATCATCACCTCCGGAAAAATCACAAAAACGAAACCCTAAGATGGAATCGTAACAATTTCCTCAATCGCGCCAATGAGAATAGTACTATGGAGAAGAAAAAGATGCGACTCACCGGAAAATGGCAAAAAACTCAGCGGAAAAGAGAGAAAGACGATGGTTCCTAGAGAGAGAGCCTTGATCTGACGCAAGAAAGAGCAGATAAAAATACTCAATTGGCAGAGACTTTTCATTTTCCTACCTATCTAACCCTAACGAGGATGGGACGAAATAAAACAGGCCCAGATGTCGTTGTAGAGTTCTGGCACAAGAGTTCATCAACCGATGCGGCCCGCTAAAGTTAACGCGATTCACCAAGGATAAAGCCATAGCGGTCATGGCTCTAGCCACATTTATTTAGCCTACGGGGGCCAATCCTACACTAAGGCTAAGTCTAAAATCTCTGAAGAAAGAATCTACTCTTCAAATTCTACACGTAGAAAATGAAGAGTGAGGGACAACTGTTGGGAGTAATTTTATTCTCTTAGAACCTAGCCTTCACTTGATCAGGGGCACATAGATAACCTCCTTAGGTGGATGTGTTAACCAAGGCCTTAGCCAAGGAAACATAGCCAAGTCAAGGTCACGAGCCAAGGCTGAGTGAATATTCCCTGTTATGTGATTTAAATCTTAGAGATAAGAACAATTGCCTTATAGAATTATGGAAATATTTTTTATTTTAAAGATAGACTCGAAACTAGAAGTTATCCATAAAAGAATATGGAAATAGTCTTATTCAAAGACTATAAATACAAAGGGAATAACCCTAATTCAAGGAGGGGAGACTCATCACTAAAAATTCATACATTGTAATTGATTCTTTTACATATCAATAAATAATCTTTTGCATACTTTGTTTTTGTTCTCTCTCCATCAAAGAATCACTCAAAAACCCCCTAAACAACACCCATGTACAAAAACAATGGAGAGATTAGGATTGACATAACATACTCTGCTACTTAGGATTTGTTAGTGGAATGATAGATGGTTAGGCATCTAATTATGTTTTTTGGGTTTATGCTTAAGCTTGAATGTTAATTATGTGACAATAGAATAAGATGGTGGTTTATTATGTTTTTCTTGTTGTTTTTAAAGTAATACTAGGACTTGTATTGTAAAGAATTGGCCCTACCCAAAATGTACACGAAAAAAATGAAAAATAAAACGAAAAAGAGAAATGGAAAAAAAATAGTGCAGAAGTTGCATATGTTTGGGGCTAGAAAATATGTTTGTCTTAGCATTTTCATTTTTTGAAGGATCATATTTATCATTGATTTTTTTAGTGGTCTGGGGTTTGTATTAGAATGTATAGGTAGTAGACAAACTATGGTTATCAATAGTTTCATCTCTCCTACGATGTTGAATAATGTCTTGCATCCGTTTCTTATTCCTGAAAACCCTAAATACCTAAACTCCACCATAAAATCAACCTTCCCCAACCAAACCCTTCATGATAATGATTTTTATGAGAACGCACACCATGTTTAATAAATGTAGAGAGTTAACTGATGGAAATTCGAGTTTTGCACGACTATGATTTAGAGTATGGAAAGGCTTGGGATGTCAGTGTGAGGATTTGGAGAGAAAGTCTAACGCTTTTTGACTTTATGTGGTCAGATGAGTTGTTTTTGCAGAGCAAGGTCCACTGAGGATTCAAGAGCCTCCGTGTTTTCAAACCTTCCACTAGTCTGAGTTTTTGTTAGTCTTTTACTTGAAGACAAGCAAAGATTCAAGTATGGAGAAATTAATATATATATATATATATATATATATATATTTGTGTGTGTGTGTTTTTTTACTAACTTTTGATATAGTTTTCAATGGTTTTTAGGCTTTTCGAAGTCTTTGCTTTTTATTTTAAGGTATTTGAGGTGATTGAGTGATTTTTTAGAAGAACTTGAAGTTTATGCAGGATGTAAGGAAGTTAATGATGAACTGAGAAAATTTGATGAAGTTCCTAACATGAATTGATCGATCCATTGTTGTCGTGGAGATAGGATGGATCGATCCTCAGCAGGGATGGATCGATCCTCATTAGAGATTGATCTATCCTCATGATGACCCAGATCTGAAATTTTCAAATTTTTTGTGTTTTTCCCTTTTTCCACCAGAAAAAACCCAAAACATTACATCTATACCCCTTAGGACGTTTTTTAGGGTTTACACACTTACTTTTGCAATCTTTAAAAGCTTTTGAGTTGTAGGAAATTTGGGAGACGAATCAATTACTCTAAACCCTTTGGAGAAATTTCTAAACCCCTTTGATTTATAATATGCTTTTCTTTTCATTTATGCTTTTTGTTTCCATGATCATGTGTGAGTAATTTAATAGTTAGTTTTATATATTTCAATTGATTTCATGAATTAATAATTTAGGGTGTTAGACAAGGAAAACTATCTTTAGGATTCTTCATCTAAGTGGACCTTAGTGGTTGAACTTGATTGATCACCTAGTTCATGATTTTAGGTTGATAAACTCAATGGGAATTGGTTTACAAACCTGATAAACACTTAGATGAGCAAAATACCCTTAGCCAATGGGAAATGATGTTGAGATATTTTGTGAACAACTCAAACTTGAACTGTAATGCATCCTTAGCCTTAAACGAATTCAACGGGAGTTAACTTTCATTATTTATAGCATAGAGATTAAATTCTCCAGGAGGAGATTTGTCTAATACTGAGCTTTGAGTTCTAGAAAGGATCTTAACTGTTTTCTTGTCTGGTTTCCTGATCATTGATCATAATTTCCTGCGAATTACCCTAAGGCTTGATGTTTTTAGCTTATTAAATTTACATCGTTTAATACTCGTTTTAGTTTTAATTTCTATCGAAAAAACCAACAAACAATTTATATTCTTCTAGGTTAATTTAAAATAAAGATCTTAATGTGTATGTGGTCTCTGTGGATTCGATCCCTAGTTACTACTGCGATTTGTTGTGCATTTCCATTATGTTCTTTGGGTTAAAACTCTGAGATATCATAAATCATATGCTTGGAAGGAAAATTTCGTAGGAATCACTATGATTAACTTTGGAATCAAATGGAACATAGGCAATGAACACTCTATCATACTTGCTAAAGATTATTGCCCTCCTCTCATACCATCTAGACCTGCGAGCGCTACGCCAGGTAGAAATGCTGCTCTTTTACCTGTTTCATCTCTTTTATACTCTCAGGGAAAAGATTGGTGTCTTGGTAAGCTGACTAGTATTGTAGAACCAAATGATGTCCCCTACATTAGGAATATTAGGCTAAGCCTTTATCAAGATATCATCCCTTCCATAGTGAGTTACATCCAAGTCAAGGTGAGCAGATTATAGATTTTAAGCGACTATTGAAACTTAATATACCCTCTAAGGTAAGAAACCTCTGGCATAAGGTCAATTATAAAGCACTCTCTGTAGGAACTTAACTTCATATGAGACGAGTTCAGGTTGATCCTCTATGCTAGGTCTATGGAGAATGTGGATCACAAAATCCACACTTGAATTTGTTAGCATTTGGATGAGAAAGAAGAATACGTGGGAGAATCCCGTAAGAGCTGTAGATGGATCAGACGATAGTATTTAAATTTGGATAATCAACAACGTTTTACAAAATGGTCGAAACGTGAAATTATAACTTTTGATTTGTTTGCAAAGATTGAAAGAAAAGAATGATGATCTCAATAATATTGATTACAAAGAGATATAAGTAAAAATATGTGTTCTAAGTATGTAAATGTCGCTGAAGAAGGCTACACATTTTTGAATCTTCTTCTTATATATACAATGGTTGAAGCTGTTCCACCAGCCAACGCCTTCGAGATCTCCTCCTAAAATCTCGGGAGTCTGTTCTTGAAATCTCTCTCGCGCAACTATTTCCTCAAATCTCGGCACCTCCAACAGCTATGTATTTGACTCGGCTGTTGACATGTTTGGGCCTCGGGTACGTAAATCTCGGGTACCTGGACCTCGAGTACCTAGACCTTTGATACTTGGACCTCAGGTACCTGGACCTCAAGTACCTGGACTTCGGGTACTTGGACCACCGATACTTGGACCTCAGGTACCTAAGGTCTCAGGTACCTGGACCTCAAGTAGCTGGACCTCGGGTACTTGGACCACCGATACCAGGACCTCAGGTACCTAGACCGCAACAGCTGATTTTGATATTTTTACTTGACCTTGAAGGGGTGAAATTTGGGCCCAACAAAGAATATGACAAGAGACATACAATCAAACGGCTTTAACGGTTTCGGGAATCTTTAAAATCTCTCAGGAACTCTTACTATCTTCTTGATGACGTTTTGTATCTCTTGCATATGTTTTATCAAGCCTCCCCTGTATGTCAAAAGAAATATACTAAAAGAATATCTTACCCAAAAAATAAAATAAAAGAATATGTATGCATGTCATATTGTAATTAGGCATCGTACATTCTATACACATAATGAATGTAATGTAGAATTATTGATTTGTAGCGATTCTCCGATTTAGTTGAATTTCTATACCTAGAAGAATATTAAAACCGTGAAAAAAATATTGACTTGGTCGCACAAAATTTCACCAAAAGAATACAATAGACATAACTCTAAGATTCCGCTGATCCAATACGTAAGAGTTTCAAAGATTGGATAGAAATATATTGAACTGCCAATATCTTAAAATCTCCTCCGAGCAAACTATCATTTCGAGTCAAGAAAGAGATTAGGATTACCAAGTTTAAGGTTACTAGTTTTATTGGGGAAAATAACACCAAAATTTTTCCATGAAACTAAGATATCTGAGAAGATGAGTTAAGCCTTTGACATATATGCCCATTGTTGAGAATGAATACAACTGCATAAAAGCTTCACTCAAGTCGATTTGCTTTCGTTTAGCTTTGGAATTTTCTTGTACTCATACGTGTTTATGTCCACCTTCTCTTGCATAGCCTGCAGTAAAGAAATTCTGGTCAAATGATTTAATATTTCATTAAGCTTTAATGCGGTAAACTCATCAAGTCATATAACATGCAAAAACAGAGGATATATACCTTGAGCTCCTCTTCGATGGATGCATTTTTAGGTTTATAAGCATCGACAGGTCCTGTTCTTGAAAGCGCTTTTCTTGTCTCTATAATCTCCCATTCTTGATCATCTTTTACCTTTGCGATATCTTTACTGAAGTGACCAAATAAAACATATGTTGTTAAAGATTCAGAGCTTTGTTTAAGTCGAGTAAGAACCGACCTGCCTTGAAGAAGTTGACTGAGGCCAAGGGCTCCAAATACTGTGAGAGATATCATCGGAAGTCCATATCTTACAAATGGGTGTCTCCTTCTCCACCTTTTAAAAGATAATGATGGCTGCTTTTGAGCAAGAGCAACAGCAGAAGCAGAAGCAGAGACCCTTTGAATTTTCTGACCGGTTTCAATTATTGTCATATGTAAATAGCCAGAAAGGAAATGACTGCAAGGAAAAATCAAGAGTCAAAAGCACTAATAAGTAGTAATTGCACATTTTCTGATGATTCATACAATTTGATGCAGTATGAAAAACTTTCCTGCAGGACATAGATTGAGTACTCCACATAGAATTCTGAATTACACAGAACATAATCCATGCGAAAGCCCAATTTGATCTCGCAAAAACTAAATACCCAACTCAAAGTTTCCTTAGAAAAAGATAAATCATAACAAAGAGAAAGAAAAGAGCTTTAAAATCATGTAGCTTAATCTTTCAAGATGCTAGCAAAAGTGGAAACTGCAACGCTTAATCATAAGACCACAAACACAGGTTCCTACTTGTTTGACACCTGAAGTTAAAGACGCAAACAATATGCATAAGTAAAAAGAAGAAACCAAGACATGGTTTAGAGGTCAAGTTTTCTAATTACTAAAAACCTGAAACGTTTCTTACAATACAGAGAAAGGATAGAGAAACAATCCAAGACAATACACTTTAAGAATGTTGAGGAATCACAACTGAAAGAGCATGCAAACAGGAGATCCTAATTCATCAGACATAATATAAACTCTTTCGGTTTCATCTTAAATCTGCAATTATCGACTTCGAAGCTTCGGAACAACAAATCTGCTTAATTTCAAATAACGCTTTTGTAGAAAAAGAAAAAAATTATAAAGAAAAAACAAACTTCTTATCAGTCACACTATGTTCGTTAAACCACACATCAGAAAAACCTTAACAGAGATTTTTTACATTTTCATCAACAAGGAAGAACCCAGAAACATAGCAAGTCCGAAGAGTGAAGGGAGAAAGAGATCTTACTGGTCAGAAGAAGGAGTGCAAATCGAGAAGGGGATGAGAATGAGCAGAAAGGACAGGTGAAGGGAAGAAGAAGAAGAAGAAGAAGAGACGGGAGAAATCTTCTCCTATATTATATATTAAAGGGTTTTTAGTGAAAAAACCCTTCAAGAAAATATCAATCGTGAAAAAAAATGTCTCAATTAAAGATTAACGGAAAAACTTTTCAATGTTAATTCCATTAATATTTTAAACTCTCCGTCAATTTTATTGTCAAAAAAATCAAACGGAACCATTATATAAAAAAAATCAAACGGAACCGTTATATCAAAACGTTAACTAGTACAAAACGGAGTCATTTTTAGTCTATATGTATAAACTAATTAGGTTTTTAGTGAAAAAACCCCTAAAAAAATATCAATTGTGAAAAACCCCTCAATTAAAGATTTAACGAAAAAATCCCTCGAAGTTAACACCGTTAATATTTTAAACCCTCCATCAACTTCGTCGTCAAAATTTTTAAACGGAACCGTTAAAAAGTGACAACCAACTCTATTGGTAAGCATTAGTTTAGTTATAAGGGTCGCGGATTCGAGTGTTGTGTTCATTTTTTCTGTTTTTAAAATTTATTAGTTTACACATATAAACTAAAAACGACGTTGTTTTGTACTATTTAAAACACAGCGTTTTGATATAACGGTTCCGTTTGATTTTTTTGACGATAAAGTTGACGGAGGGTTAAAAATATTAACGGAATTAACATTGAGGCGTTTGTTCGTTAAATCTTTAATTGAGGGGTTTTTTTACGATTGATAATTTTTTGAGGGGTTTTTTCACTATAGATCCTTCTTTAAACCCAAACGTCTCTGTTATAAATTTATTTTTGTTTTGTTTTATTTTTCGTTTAAAAATTAATACATTTACATATTTACCTTTATCTAACTTTTTATCTCTCATTCTTTTTTCCAAACTTTTTCGCTTTATTCTTTCTTTCTTTCTTCTTGCCAAAATCATATTTTTATATATTTTATTTTTTATTCTTTTCACTCATAATTTTTATTTTTAAATATAGTTTTTTATTAGAATCTCAATTTTACAGTTTTTCATTCAAATTCACATAACAAATGAGATGTGAGTCGATGGTAGTAAGAAAATTAATAGTTTTACATAGTTTTATATAGTTTTACCAATTTTATTAGTAGGAAAGATACTACCTAAGATGATATGGACAAAGAAAAAAAATTAATAAGTCTCTGAATGATCAATGAGAATAATGCGCGAATTCAAATCATTTGAGCGAAGATGTATAAAGAGAGGGGATTCGGAGTTGTTAAGAAAGTCGGGACGAATGAAAAAGAAAGAGATGACGACGAGGGAGGTAACAACTGAAACGTGATCGACGTATTAATCTCAATTCGAATCATTTGAATCATGCAACAAAATAATCTTCTTTTGTAAATAATAATGATATAACATGATATTAGCAGGTGGAATTTAAAGCTTTTGCTCAATAATGTAGAGATGGGTTGGTTTGAGAAAAAGTGTTAACAAAAACATAAACAAATTTTAACAAAAAAATACTTATATCATCTGAAACCAAGTTTCACATAGTTTTACCAGTTTTACATAGTTTTACTAGTTCTACATAGTTTTACCAATTTTATTAGTTTCACTAGTTTTTCCAATACTACTTTTCAACCATCTTAATAGTTCTTCCTATGTATCCAATCATATCGATGTGTTCTTTCATCTTCATCTCATTCTTCATCGGTTTCTCCACATATGAATCCATGACGTGGAAATGGAAGTGAGAGGAGAGAGAAGTGGAGAGAGAGAGAGAAACTAAAAGAAATTAAGAGAAATGATGTGTGGATGAGAATGATGAAAGAGATAGAATCTCGAGAAAAAACTTGTATAAAAGATAAAGAAAAATGAAAAAAATTGTGTTTTTAGTTATACAGAAGATTGTAGTTTTATGAAAGTTCCATATAGTTCTACTTTTGGTGTTTTACATTTTATTTAGTATTACATATCTTTTAAATTTGTTTTAGTAGTTTTACTTTTACTTTTGGTGTTTTAACATGTAAGATGGATTGTTTTATGCAATAATATGTTTGAAAACAAGATTTCTTTGACTTTTCCTTTCTAAGTTGGTCTACATTAACAAATTGTTCTTGAAAATACAAGGTAATATATGAGAAAACTCATTTTTGTAATTATGATTAACAATTGATTTTATTGTTTAGGCAAACCTTACTACGTTATCCAGATTACATTTATTAGTCATGGTTACAATCAAATGATCTTGTTGAATAATTTTGTTTAGCAAATAAATTATCCATAGTTTTACTTAGTTCTATCTAGTTCTCCTTTCATAAGAACTCAAATTGAATGATTTCAGATGCGACGGAATGTTCGACAACGACGACAGAGTAGTCGACGGCTCTCGGCGACGGCGAGGAAGTGATCGACGATTCTTGGCGATGGCAACGGAGTGGTCGGCGACGGTGGCGGAGTGATTAACGGCTCTCTGCGACAGCGACAAGTCCAAGAACTCAACCTCATGACTATGGAATCAATGCTTGAACTAATACCACTCTCATGGCTAAAAGTCATATTTGCAAGCTAACATATTTTACTCACGCTCTCGCTTTGTTTTGATCATTTAGCAAGAAATCATTAAGAATCATTCCACTTTATCACCAAACTCCCTAGCTATCAACTCTCGTTGGCTAAGCTAATTTTGGCACACTTTAGGTTCTCCTAGACATTTCATCGAACACCTCTCGGGCGTGAAATGCATACATATCAAGATCAAGTTTTTATCCTAGATCTAGCATTAAGAACACCTAAACCATAGAGATCTAAGTTCATTCTATCCTTAGACATAATTATCTAACCACCTAATCACTCCCTAATCTACCAATCCAAGATCTAATATGTTCTACTCAATAAGACCCATGGAAAACCAAGAAGTGTCACAAGCTTCTTGAAAATCCATGCTTGAAGTGAGA
>OVAN01010087.1:0-16125 GCA_900406275.1 Anastatica hierochuntica | reverse complement strand
GGTCAACCGTGTACAAATTTTGAAAACCAAATTGCAACTGAATTTTATTTAAATGAGAAAAAGATTGTGTAGTCTCTGATAAAAACATAATATCAGGCTTAAACCAACGCCATAAATCTCGTAAGTTATCCGCCGTCAAGTCGCTTCCCAAGCCTTGACAATTCCAACTCAAAATCTTCACGTATTAGCCGGTGGGTTCAGGGGAGCCACCATTCCTTTTTTCGTTAACTTAGTAAGCACCGACCCCCGCGTGCCTCCTTTAGACGCATTCACCACTTGATTTTTTCCTGCAATATGAAATACCAACGATTTAGACTTCAAAGATGCCGAAATATTTTTACCCTTCGTCCCCACTCGCTTCCTAGGTGAAACCAACATCAATTTAGTCATCTTTCTTGAACACATCCCATTAAAATTACCCGGATTCTTAATACCCTTTACCACACTAGCAGACTTAGAATCCAAAGCAATACCCATTATTCCAACAGTAACATCCGCTATAACCGGTTCACTAATGTTGGCAGAAGGGACAGTACATGAACTGGAAAAGCCCGGAGGAAGCTCTGACTCCACTGAGTCAATCCTTTCATAACCATTAGAGCCTTGCACATGAACCTTATCCTCTGCCAAAATGTTCGACTGCTCTACCAGTTCAACATCCTCCTTATGATTATCCAAACCTAAGTCTAATTGCAACTCATCATCAGAAATTACCCCAGCAGGGTCCTGGGCTACCATTTCTCCATCCTCTACTAACAAATCATCCTCATCAAGAATGCCCTCTTCCATTGAAACCATAATTTTCCCCTCATCAGCACCTTCAGCTACCACAACATTTGTACCTTTGTCCTGCACCAACATTTCCGGAGCAGAAATCACAGACATGCCGTCGGTTGCTCCACTCTGCCAGTTCTGCCCGCATATAAGGGCTGTGGCCACACCGAATTGCGCCGTTTCGGAACATACAACTTAGATTGTTCCTGAGACCAAATTTCCTTCGAATTAAATCGAGAATTGCCACCCTTATAGTACTTACCTCTGGATAATCAAATCCCACCACCATAGCCTCCGCGTTTACGCACTTGATTCGCATAAGACTCACCATTCGCAGAAGAAGAACCATGGTCAGATTCGAGACGACCCTCACGAGGGTGTGTATTTCGGTCTAGACTCTCAACAAGCTCCATATCAAGAGCCCGTTTGACAGGTAATCTGACCTGAGTATCCTCCTTGTGATGGTGGCTCCCAGCCTGCGGTTCCACGTTATCCCGTACCTGCTGGTGCTTCTCGTGAACACGCAACTCTGGACACACCGAAATGTCGTGTGTGATCAGCAGACAGTGAGTACAGTACCCATTCAATCGCTCATACTTCAAACCCACTGTGATCTCCTCGCCGTGTTCAAACGGCACCACCGTGTTGAAAACTAACGTCTTGAATCCATCAATGGTGACCAAGACCCTACCCGTTTCTGCATCGACCTCTTTGACCTGTCCTATAGCTTTGCCTACCACCCTAACTGTCTCCTCTTCCCACAGATGAAGAGGGATATCCTGTAACTTAACCCAGAAAGTGATAGCAGAGGGATAAGTCGACAAAACCACGGGTTCCCAACGGACGAGTGAGATCATCCACCCATCGAAATGATAGGGGCCATAGTTCAACACATCCACAAGAACACGCTCCGACTGAAAGTTGAACTGAAACCTCCCATTACCCAATTCCCCTCCCTCGACTCTTCCCTCCAGTCGCCATATCTTCGGTAAATTCGTTAATAAATTCTCCATTCGTTGAACCGATGGGTTCATTAAACGACCAATGAGCGTGAGAGAAAACTCCTGCACTCTGCGGGCAATACTAGCCTTGGAGAGCCTCACCGACTCTGTTCGAACCACCCCTTTACCACCATTTACCCTGACTTGAGCCATATGTATCACTGCCAGTAAACAGAGAACAGAAACTCTTCGCAGACAGCAGAAGCAAACAGACCGAAGAAAACAAGAGTATGAAAAGAAGAACAAGCTGTGACCCCCCCCCTCATAAGTAGGCGACCCATTGTCCCTCATAAAGACCCAAAGAATCGTGCTCCAATGAAAGAGAGATCGGAGATTACCATAAGCATCTCGATACGATCCCACCAAATCATCAATCAATCTCCGCTGATACCATAAACTGAAAACGAACCTCTTAGTTTCCTTAATTGAGAGGGACAAATCCAGCAAGCAGATCGAAACCGACACGCTCTATCGCTAGCCTGGACTGGGATACAGATCCTCACCATTGAAAGCCAGATCTATCCGAATCTCTTCCTCCCAAAAACCCTTATGAAGATCCCGACACTTCTCTCTTCCGATCTGGTCCAGATCTCCCCCCATCAAACCCCTGATTCTCAGTAAACCTAAACACAGCACCCGACCCCCATAACTCTAGTCGCCACCGTGATTGTACCCGGAAACCGCCGGTAATCGAAGCCAGCATGAGCACCCTGGCCGCCGTTACACCGTAGCTTTTAATCGCCATGTTTTAATCGCCATCCTGGTCGCCGATATGAATAGAAATCAAAGAAGATTAAATTTATTTTTCTATTTTTGTTAACTAAGTTATTTTATTGTTTATATATATTTAAAGAGAAATTTTGAATTGTTTAAGCGTTGCAAACGATTACAGTGTTGTATTTCATATCAAGATGAATTGGTTATTAGTATGAATGGATTGATTATTTTGGTTTTAAATTTCTAATGTATTAATGTGTTAAATAGGTTAATGAGTTAAATGCTTTGTGTTGATATGAATATGACTCAATAAGTTTATGAATTGTAATAGTTTAACTCATCAATTATCTATCATCATCATCCAATTATCATTGTAATAATCACTACAACATAATAATAATCATTACAAAATGAGTGATTTAGATGGTTTCTCTGCAGAATTCTACATGGAAACCTGGTCAGTATTGGAGCTGAAGTGACAACAACTTTTTTTAGAGATTTTTTAGTTGTTGAAAGAGTGAAATGCAACAAACTTAGTTCTGATTCCAAAGATATCTAATGCGTTTACAACAAACGATTTTAGACCCATCTCATGTCTCAACACAATCTACAAAATGGGTCCAAAACTGTTGGCAAAAAGATTAAAATCTATGCTCCCTTCGTTTGTATCCCATGAGCAAACAATGTTTCTATCGGACAGACTTGTGGTGGAAAATGTTTTGTTGGCTACTGAAATTGTTCATGGGTACGAGTGGAAGAATCTTGACTCGAGAGCTATGCTGAATGTTGATATCAGAAAGGAGTTCGATACCGTTCATTGGGATTTTTTATTGGCTGTTATAAGGGCTATGACTTTTCTAGACAGATTTATCAATTGGGTACATTCATGCATCTCAACAACTTCTTTTTCTCTTGTAGTGAATGGCCACCAAAGAGGTTACTTTGAAAGCAAAGGGAGCCTAAGACAAGGCGATCCGATCTCACCTTATCTGTTCATTCTAGTTTTGAAGTGTTGAGCTAGCTTTTGAAGTCGCAGTTTCGAAACGGACAGATTGGCTATCACCCAAGGACTGAACAACTTGAGGTATCTCATCTCTTATTCGCAGATGATATTATGATTTTTTCGATGGAAGCGCAAACTCTTTACATGAAATTTACTAGAATTTTTAATTGTTTGCTGAGTGGTTTAGGCTGGTAATAAACGCAGAGAAGACGCAGCTTTTTGTTGCACCAAAAGGAATCCTCAACTCTCTCTGAGTTCAGTTTCTCACTTGGTGCTCTACCTATCCGTTATCTTGGGCTGCCGTTGATGTCTCTAAAACTAAAAATCTCAGAATATTCACCACTTTTAAAGAAGATATAAGCTCAGTTCATGGCTTGGTCCTTCAAGAGCTTATCCTTTTCCCGAATATTGCAATTAATAAGTACGCTAATCAACAGAATAATCATCTTCTGGTTATATGCGCTTATGCTACCTAAAGCATGTAATTCCAAGATTAAAACGTTATGCTTAAGGTTCTTATGGTCAGGAGATATTCAGTCAAGAAAAGGCATAAAAGTTTCTTGGAAAACAATTTGTTTACCCAAAACAGAGGGTGGGATCGACTTATAGAGGTTTGATTTATGGAACAAGATCTTACGTTTAAGATTTTGATGGCTGTTTTTTGCGCAGACGGGTTCTTTGTGGGTAGTTGGCACTACCACCACCACCTAGCAGCACAATATTTTTGGGTTATTAAGGATAAAGATAAAGATACATGGCATTGGAGGAATCTTTTGAGAATGAGGTCATCAACTGAAAGGTTTATTAAGTGTGACATTGGTGATGGACAAAGAGCAAGTTTCCGGTTCGATATTTGGACGCCTTTTGGTCAATTGATCAAGTTTGTAGGTGAGAGCGGACCACATGAGTTGGGGATCATAATCAATGCAAAGGTGACGGCTGACGCAAATGAAAAATGGATGGGTCCTTCGAGCGGCAAGATTAGATAAAATGCTTGAGCTGTAAACTTATCTCACATCTATCTCGCTGTCATTAACTTCTACCAGCATAGGAAAATATTTTTGGTGTGTAGATTGGATAAGACAAAACTCATTTAGTGCCTCTCACACTTGGGAGAGCATCAGAGACAAAGATACTCCAAAACTTTGGACATAATCAGTTTGGTTCAAAGGTTCTACGAACAGGAACGCTTTTCAGATGTGGAGATGCTAACTTGATATGTTGCCCACTCGCTTAAGGCTTGTCTCCTGGGGCTTGCCGATAAGCAATCTCTGTTGTTTATGCGCCGAATATGAAGAAACAAGGGATCATTTGCTCCTTCGTTGCCAGTACAGCTCGGAAGATTGGAACGTAGTTCAGCACCGAATTTGAGTCACTCCTTACTTAATCTACTTGTGGCCAGCTCTAATCACATGGATAAGCATTCTCTGTAAGATAACTGCCCAAGCAACTTTGTTCCACATGTGGAAACAGAGGAACAATGTTCTTCACAACAATTGTCGCTTACAAATCACAATTATCTTTCAAGGACATCGACCGAGAGTTCAAGAGCACAATCATAACTCGTCGAGTCCGCAAACAGTTTGTTAACCTCTTAGCAAATTGGATCTATTAGTCTCTGGTTTATTCACAGAAAGTTATGTTGTCAACCTTGTTTTTAGTTTTTTTGGCATGAATCACAGTAAATAGGTTAAGATTTTTGTAACCTTATTCATTTTCTATGATGATATTTACCTCTTATCAAAAAATAATCATAGGGTAAATCTTCGTCCCGGTAATATTATTATACCATAATCATTATAGAAAGGATAGTCAACGCATAAAATAAATCATCGTTATATATTTACCTTCATCTATTTAACTTAATATCTTTTACCACTATCATACAAAAAAATAAATTCATAAATTTTTTCGCAAAAATGTAAATTTGTAAATTTTTCTGCCAAAAACATAAGTACATAAATTTTCTAGTTAAAAACTTGAATCCGCAAATTTTTCCGCCAAAAACGTGAATTCAAAATTTTTTCGTCAGAGACATAATTCCATCGATTTTTTGTCAAAGAACGTTAATTTTAAAATTTTCCACCAAAAACATAATTTCATTGGCTTTCCAACGGAAAATGCAAATCCATAAATTTTTTTCTGGCAAAAAGTAAATCCGTGAATTTTCAGCAAAAATGTTAATCCACTGATTTTCAATGATGGTTATTGTGACGATGATTATAGTAATATTAATGATAAGTATGATTATAGTGATAACTATTATTTATTATTATAATCATTAGTTATTTCTGTTTAACATTATAACAAAAAAATTAAAGGAAAATTATTAAAATTACTAACTCATTAATTTTAATAAATTGTAGGTTAATCTAAACTATTTACTATTTTAATAAATTGTAGGTTAATCTAAACAATGTGAAATTTTCAGTAACAATATAATCTTAGAGGAGAATAAATATTTAACTAAGATTCTTATCAACAAAATATTTAACTATGCTCTAGAAGTAATCTACATTAACGCCACCAGGAAATCAATCAGTACTGTGAGAGAAAACTTTTACATGTTGTGGTTGTTTACAACAGTACAATAAGACGAGAAACATACCTTTTACAGTACATAGGCATCATTCTCGTTTGATCTTAAGTTTCTAGCAGGCTTTGTAGACCTATGATGTGAAGTCATATATTCCTGACGAACAACTAGTTGACATATGAGGGGAAAAAAAACATAAAACAAATATATAATGATCTCAAGATTGAATATAATAAAATTTCAGATCAAGGATTCACAAGGTTTACTCTATATACGCTTTCAATGATCCCAAGAGGGAATACAATAATACATGATTTGTCCAAAAATAGAATACTTATCCATCTGCAAAATGCACATCACTTGATTGTGTACTCGACTGCTCATATTTATTTGCCAGTAATTAGAGAAGTATATAACATAATGCAATCGGAAATTTCTAAATGTTTTGAGATGTGAATGCTTAATACCTTTGGGTTATCTTTATTAAAGCCTTGGGCCAAAAGCCTTGTAAGATATTGTATCAACATTTTGAGATAAAAAAATCTTTAGAAAATAAAGTAATCCCGAGGAAGAGCATTTCTCCTCATAAAAACCTACCTATCGAACTTCTCCGATCTGTGGCCGTCGGATTGTGGCTCATTTAGTACAATCGGCGGCCACCCAAACTTTTGTATATCCTCTTGTTCATCTCTATGCTCGTACCTCTCATTTTGGTCTCTGGCGTTGTGATTTCCCTTCGGTGGTGATTATCGGGTGAGCGATGTGGCTAGGGTTTCAGTGGTCCAGATTTGTAAATTTGGTGGTGGTAGCAGATGTTGCATCTCGGTTACTCTGTTCCACCGTTTTTAAGGTTTGAATACATCTTCACTTTTCTCGGATCGGAAGGCTCGGTTCATTTTTTTTACCAAGGTTCGATTAATCTGGTGGTGGATTTGCTTTGATGGCAATGTAAAGACAAAGGTGAAGCTCGTAGATGGCTTTTACTCGTCGTTTCCATATTGTTGTGTAAACTTGGGTCTGTTTAGATTGGGTCGGTTAGGTGTTGCTGTTTTTTTTTTGCTATGCCTACGGTCATTTCCTTTTGCTTGTGGAGTTTCAGATTCTAGCTTCTTTAGTTGAGCTACGGGATTCACTCTCATTTTCTCCTCGTTGGAGTTGTTTGTTTTAAATAATGAGGCTTGGTTTTTAGTGGCAGACTTGAGTTTTAGGTTCTACCCCTTCGCTTGATCGATTTGAGTGACGGTGTTCCTAGTAGATGTAGTGGTGGGTATGGGTGCGCTTCTCGGATGGTATTATGCTGCAACAGTACCTACATATTTGGGGCGAATCAATGGAATCGTTTAGTAGCTCTTCTCTTTGCAAGAGGTGTCCATTCTTAGTCTGTGGTTCGCTAAGGGTGAGTTCACGAGGGTCCGTGTTGAGAGCTATTATTCCTATTTAGCGTTTTCTCATGCACTTTCGAGGATTTTTCTCGAGTCTATTTTATATCCAGAGTGTTGGTTCATTGGCGAAGTTGAGTTAGAGTGGTTGCTGAACCTTGGTACAATTTATTTAGGTGTTCATCTCTACTGCAATGTTGTCCGGTTGAGTTCTAAGGTGGCCCTTCGATTGATCTTCCTAACCTCTCATGTCTTTTGGCTCAGTTACAACGATTACGAGTTTCTTTCGAGTGTTTGCCTAGTAGTCTTGTTCTTTTGTGTTCAGGTTCAAAATCCATCTCAATCTGCTTGCGACTTTGGAGTTCTCATTTCATTTTGTGGTTTATGTTATTATCGGTTTTTGTTTCATGTTTTAATTTTTTATTTTAGGATCTTCTGGCTCTAAGGATTTTCTATTATGTCTGCCGGCTCTTGGCTCCAGAAAGAATTTTTTTTTTCAACCAAACATTAATTAAATCATCACTCCATGGTTGGTAATCCAACTAGGAGGTCTAGTGTCTGCAAATGCTAATTCATAAAATAAAATTCGAGCACTTCGAGCCAAGCAATCTGCCTGTAAATTCTTCGTGCGCAGGATACCAGATAAAGAGAAATATGGGAAGTGATCTTGTAACCTTCAGAACGTTTGAGTGAGTGTGAAGAAGGCTGGTCAGTCTTCTGTTTTTTGAGTGATTGTGATGAGCTCCTTGTAGTCTGTCTCAAAATGTTGGAAGTTTATCCCTTTCTGTCGAATCTCTAGCATCGCCCAATGTAATGCCTCCATTTCTGAATGCAAGTGTGATAGGCTCCTTCGATGACATTTTGCCCCTAGTAATAATATCTTGTCCTCTTCATCTAGACAAATTCATCCAAGACCCAATGTAGGATCATGTTGTCTCCATGATCCGTCCAGTCGGCAAATAATTCCATTGGGTTCCCTATCCTTTGTGTTATCTGATTGTATGGGTTGAATCCGCAGTTTTTGTGCCTCTTGCCAGGCTAAGAATTCAATTTGTGCACTTCTTTGGATTTCTCGAATGTCTAATGGTGTCTCTTGAAAAACATTTTAATTCCTTGCTTTCCATATGAACCACAAAAACCAAAGTAAAATATCATGACTATCTTGGTCATGATTCCGTAGAGGGTTTCTCCAAAAGAGATAATCCATATTAGAAGAAACCGATTCCGTTGGAAAACTCTCTGGTCGTGCCGGGTCTTTGCAATTTGTCCAAATTTGTACAATAGATGGGCACTCAAAATATATGTGATTGATCATTTCATCAGAGGCACCACATCGCTTGCACATAGTATCACATCGTATCCTCTTTGTTATAAGTCATGTGGTTACCGCCAAGCTCCATATGAGCATTTACCAAAGAAAATGCTGTATTTTTAGAGGGCATCTAGTCTTCCAAATTTGTGTATTCAGGGCGTCTAGACTCGGCCTCCAACCATAAATATTTATTCGATTTACCTCCAATGAGCGGAGAATTCGATAGCCCGATTTAACTGTATATTGTCTCGATAGACTCGGAAAGAATATTTTCTTTGTTGGCTTAATTTGTAATCCATGTTTCAAATTTTAATATATTTTATTAGAAGGGGAAAAAAGAAAGTAAAGCAACTTGTGCTTCTGCTGCTTTATAGAAAATTGTTTACGAGGGTTGCCTACAACTGCAGTTATTTTGAAGTTTATTAATTTTTATATTGTGGAGAAAGAGTGAATCTGACCGTTATACTTCTTCCATATTCAAAAGAAAGATTCATTTCATCCCTTAGATATTAATTGAGAAGTTACTTGCCACATGTCATCACTAGAATTGTTTTTAGCCAAAATATTATGACATGACATCTTAAGCAAATTTGATTGGTTTAATTTAAATAATTTTGTTTGATTTTTTAAAATACAATCATAATATCTCACATAATCAATATATAACTATTTAATATTGCGTGATCAGAAATAAAAAAAAAGCTACTTAATATTGTTATCGAGATTATGAATTTTGTTGCATGATGAGATTAATAATAGGATTTTAATTTTTTAAATAGCTCAAAGTTTCCAATAATTAAATACCATGAGATGAGACGTTTTATAATATGAAAATGCTATGCAAAACTAAGATTTTTTAAACATTATAACATTAAAATGACATGTAAAGCATAATAATATTAAACTATATATAATTAATAATATTGATTATGTATTTTATATCGGCAACACATAGTTAATATAAAGATTTGATTACATTTTTTTAACAGTATTTACTATGCATACATTTTTTTACAAATATTAACTATCGATTTAATATGATAATTTCAATTTAAGTATTCGAATTAAATATCAGAAAATAATTTAAAATATCGAAATGTTATGTAGAATATTATAATACTAAAATTTTAAACAACAAACGATATTATACCAAAAAAATCATTATAAAGATTATCTCATATATTAAATTAAAGTACATTTTAGTAATTTTCGCTTACATGTCGATAACTTTCAAATAAATGTTATAATTTGATTGGTTGACTGATTTGGAATTTGAATTTAATTTTTATTTATTTGAATTTATAAAATTTTCTTAATCATAAAATTACAAAGCAAAAGAAATTCAAATTGGTAAGTCCTAATATTTTCGAGGTGTGTATTAAATACTTTAATTTTATCTTACGCTCGCATATTGTAAATGTCAGATATTTATATCTAAATTAAAACATAACATATTAAGAATTTTATAGTTTGTAAAACGAACAATATTTCCGAAAATATAAACTACTCGCGTATATTATAAACTTTAGGTATTTAAATTCACGCTAGACGCAAATAAAAACCTAGAAATAACTAATTAGTTAATAAGATGTGCTTCATGAACATTTTATATTTAGTAAAAAACTATATATTATAAATTATATGTTCAAAGAATATATTTTTTAATATTTGAAAATGTGTATTTGATATCTAAAGTTATATAAATTCGCACACTCACACATTAAACTTTTATTTAACTTCAGTTACTGTTTTTACAGATCTTACATTTTTGTATACCACTATTGAAAATATGAAAATTTTGTATATTATATGTCGTAACTTTTAAACCCGCGTAAAACGCGGAAAGACCACCTAGTTGATGACAATTAAAGACATTGACAAACTCATTATTTTAAAGACAGACTAGAACTTTTTTTAACAACTAGGATTATTCTCCGCGCTACGCGCGGGTTTTTGGCCATACTTTTTTGGGATTTAAGGTGTGATTTATTTTGGTTATTTATTTTTTTCTAAGTTTCTTATTTTTTGTTTTGTTTCCAAAGTGTGTAATGTTTAAAAGTTAACTAATTCAAATATGCATGTTGTAGCAAAATTTAAAGGTTTTGAAATTTTAAAAAATGTTCAAGAGGCATAGCTCTTTCATAGCTAACCACATGAATTGAAAGCTTTCCAGCAAAACAACTTCTCGCAATGTGGGGATGCTTGTTGGTGTTCATATCTTCCTTTCCGGAAGTTTTCATGTGTTTTTCAGGTAGCAAGGATGTCATTCTCGCAGTTGTAATGGTCTTTGGTAATTTGCAAATGGTAGCGAATGTCCCTTTAATTTTAGTTATAGAACGTGTTCGTTTAGTTTTCTTTCTTCACAATAGTGTATTCAATATTTTTTAGTTCCCATTATGAAGTTTTTTTTAGTAATATGTAAAATCAAATTAATTTAAAATAAATATTTAAAAACATATCACTTTGATATATCTTTCATATTATGTTGTTTATTTGTCATAGAAAATTTATCTAAAATAAAATGATATTTCAAACAATGGTGGTTTCAAATAAGAGTGTCCAATAACTGATCACTCACTTAAGCACATCTGAGGATTGTTCTATACAAAATATGATCGTCTATTATTATTTTTATCTCGGTATGATATATACCAAATATGTGATGGTTAATCTGCTAGACCTTAAAAATTAGTTTTGATAATACATTTTCATATCATTTTCTCTTAATAGGAGGAGGGCTGAGTTTACTTTAAGTGAAAGAATTATAGCAAATAGAGATTCCCCTATTTATAATCAAAGGAAAGATCTCCATTTCGAATTGAGTAAAGGATCTAATTAAGATGGAAGATTTGAGGTATTTTTGTATACGATAAGAAGGAATGTCTTCATGAAAGGTTGTTCCGAATATTAGTTTTCTATGATTTTCGTATAACATTCAAAATGTGGCGTTGGATTGTCTCGTAATTATTTAAAAAGGAAAAAAGTTTAGTTTTTTTCATATGGTGATGCAAGCTTGTTTATATTATGATGCAAAATAATTGCCTTATAATTAGAGCTCAATAAGTCTATAACATTTTTAGGCGAGAACCTTCGAATACACAGTTATTGTTTCCTTGTAACCATATTTTTAATCATTAGTCCATTATCTTTCAAACTAATCTGGATCCTTCGGGAGTCAAATGCGAATTTAGCTAGGTTAGCTAGATTACATTCTTCTATTTTTTCGTTTGTGGGTTCTTATGTTCCGGTGTGGCTTGCTGCACCACCTCAAGTCCTTTGAGTAATAGAAGAGCTTTTGTGTCAAAAAAAAAAATCATTAGTCTTTGAAATGAATATTGTTTCTTTTTCTTTGTTTTCATCGGAATATTATTTCCTTTTAATGGAAGAAATATTGTTTCTTGTATATTTACAAATACATAATCAGATATGATATGCATAGTTTATGTTCCATCAATACATGTGCCTTAAAGAACTCACCCATTTAATTGGAAAATAGAGAGGATACTTATATGCAAACACAATGTTGCAGTTTAGATACATAGAAAGTAGAGACAACAAGAGTGAGAGAGTAACTAATATTAAAAAAAAACGATCAAAATAAAATGGAAATCTCAAGCTTGAAAGATTGTTTCCTGGGCAAAGACGCTTCCTAAACCATATGTAAGGAATGAGCATGCCTTCGTGACTTCTTCACCAGTGCTTCGCTCACTAAAGACAGGAGAGAATCTCCCTTCGAGAGGCAGAGAGGGGTATGCGGAAGTTGCGACAACCTCGTCGTCACCATTCATTTCCAATAGTATCTCTCTCCCCGATTCACGCACACTCTGCAATCTAATTGCTGATCCTTAGTCGGCAAGCTTGCTCTTATAGATTTCGAGAAAGAGAAACATAAAAAAAAAATTATGCGGTAGTTTCATGGGAATATGGGAAATAGGCTTAATAGAAAGTCAGAGAAATGAAGGACGAAGACAATTCAGAGAAATTGATTACTGAAAATTTTACAATTGTAAGACGTGACAGTCTCATACAGCTTCTTAAAAAGCTGAGTCGGACTCTTTCTATGGCCAGAATTAGAAAGTATTGTTTTATAAAATATTTAGAATTATTTTCACATGTAAATGTTGATATCTGACTTCCCAATAAAGTATTACGAAATATGTAAAGCTTGTGGTCTTATGTAATGTGGCTAATTATTTTATTGGCCAATATAAGTTTGAATGGTAATTAAAATTCCATCTGAAGAATCTTGGCATTTCAAATGACCAATAACACAACTAATTTTCGTATGAAACTTCGGTGTCCATTTTTGCTCAATTGTTACAATCGAGTTTATGATAGTGTTTATAGGGATTTTTGTGTTTGCTATATTGCTTAACCTTAACGTTAATATTTGCTTTATCAAATTATTGTTTTTTCTTTTGACATCACTTATCAAATTGTTGCTCATTATGGATATTTTTGAGACTGATGATTCAAGATTTGTTTATAAAATAGTATTGAATCACTATGGCTGGTTCTACGTTTGCAAGTTTTGTCACAGTGAACCACGTTAATATAATGTAAGTAAGTATTCTTGAAATGGAAGGAACTGAAGCTTTCTTTTTTGTTGGTCAGTTTTTTTTACTGTACATTTGACATATTGGCGAAATAATTGGCAGTTTGCTTGGTTTAGACTCACTCCTATGTAGGTATTTATTCTTGAAAAGATACTTGGTTTTTTCTTCTTGGTATGGTACCTCCCTTCTCAACTTAATAAGTTCGCTCCTTATATCCACACTCATTTAGCTTGTGGTCGTACTGTCAGTGTATCCATGTCTCCTGAACACAAATGTCACTTTTTTAAGTATGAGAAAAAGATTTGAATCACAACTTTTTCATTATTCATATGCTGATATACATTATAATAAATTTCATTCCATGAACGCCAGTCAATAGCATCAGTGAGAAAATAGAATCTAATCCGGTGCTAAACTTGTGAAATTGATGGTGTTCTTTGCTTAGATGCTTCTGCAAATGTTATAAAAATAACCAAAAAAGAGCTAGGGGTTAGATTGCTTATGAGGTGTTATATATAGCATGTACCTTCACCAAATGAAAAGAAAGAAGTACTAAAAAAACTGAACTGAAACAGAGATAGATAAGGGGATAAGGATTAAGCTTTAAAAAAGATTTGTAGACAGACACATCGTGAATCATAAGGCTGCTATGTCTCTTCTTTTTTTTCTTTCCTTTGCATAATGTCTAGTGATGTGTTCAAAGTGAGCCACCAAGGTGTGGTAGTTTCGAATTTCACCATCTACCTAATGATGGTTGAAAGATAAGATCATACGTTTACAATAATTTATCATTATATATATATATATATAACATATATAACAAACTGTACAACAGATATATAAAGCGTAAACTTAGAGAACAACTGACCAAATCTCTTTTAAGCAGCTGCACGACCAAAAATATGGCAAAAGATTAGAGAAAATTATTTACCAAGTGTAAAATGAAACCAACTATACCTCTCCAATGCCTGACGAAACACTCAACATTAATACCAAAATGGTAGTTTGTTTCTTCAGAGGAAGTAGTATATGCATTTGTGGGCTATGTATACTACACCAACACAATATCAAGTAAAATTAGGAACAACTTAGAAAGAATAACTATCAGGTCACATAAATTAAGATATTTAGAAAGCTCAACGTACCAAAAAAAGAGCTAGGTCTTCAAAACATTGTGGGTCAGAGAAGGATCTGACTCTAACGCTCATTGAAGCAGCTCACTTTGAAGAATCCTACTTTTCGTATCGGCAAAACTAATCAAAATCAAAGTGAACCATTGTGAAGATTTAAATCATAACCTTCGATGAATTGGGATCGCTGATCAAAAGGACCTTCAGCTAGTTCTTGAGACGATTCTCCGATCTTCTATTATTCGTACGTGGATTCAGTATCTTGACAGTGGCATTGTCGGGTTCAAGCGCTCATCGGTCGCATCAGTCGCCATCGTTCCATTTCAACGTAGAATTAGATGGAGGAGGATTACAATTAAGATGTGAGGAGTCATCATCTTAGGCGTTTAGAGGTAATAAGTTGTAGCATGATTTAACGGTGGAACCTTAAAAGTCTTCCGATATACAGGTTGGTTGGCGGGGTGTTTGTTAGCTGAAGTCTCGGTGAGCTATGGCATGTGTTGGGTGGACTGAGGGACTTTATAAGTCGTGAGAGGAGTGTTTCTAGAGGAGATGAAGAGGCTGGTTGTTAAAAGCTATAAAGGCGATTTAGGTTACAATTTGGAGAAGTCGAAATGTTAACAGGAGGGAGGGAGAGAAAGTGTTCGTCATGGTGAAACGTATGTGAGAATTGGATCATTCCATTGGGCTTACTAATGTGTCAAAGATTGTCAACGGTCTTTCATTTTGTTTTTATGGGCTTCCATGTGTGTCAGTCCATGAGTTTATGTTAACGTTTTTTATGGTTTAATAGAAGAGATCAGAGGGGGTGATGCGGCAACTTCTAAGAACATTTAAGGAGGCTGGATAGCTTTAGAGGGTATAATTAGCCTTTTTTAATTAGTTAGACTAGGGGATGTCCCGCGCTACGTGCGGGTTTGTGTTTGTATTTTTTTGTAACTTCTCAAGTTTAAGGTGCGGTTTGATGAAATTATTTTTTAATTGTAGTATTTTTATTACAGTGCATTCTTATTAAGAGTGTGTAATGTTTAGAAGTTTAGTAATTTGAATATGAAAGCAATAACTAATGTTAATGTATTGAAAATTTTAAAAATGTTCAATAGGCATAGCGCTTTTAGTTAACCACATGNGCGCTTTTAGTTAACCACATAAATGCAAAGTTTCTCGACAAAACAACCTCATGTAGTGTAGGCATGCTTGTTGGTGCTCATATCTTCTCTTCGGGAAGACTTCATGTGTTTTTTTACATAGTAAGAATGTCGGTCTCGCCATTGTAGGTTGTTCCTTTGGTAATATGTAAATGGGAGCAAATGTTTCTTTAGTATTAGATATATAACTTTTTTGTTTAGGTGTTTTTCTATCATGTAGTTTGTGCACTTTTTTCCATCTCATTATAAAGTGATTGTCGATCTTCTTCTCATATATAACCTGCATTGTACGCTATGTTTTTTTATTCTTGTAGTTTATATTATGAATTTAGTACAATGTGTCTCATTTTGTCGGTAATCCGTTATAAATTTATCTGTAGACGATATTCNTCACGCTTTCTTCTGGTTCTACTTCTCCTTGTAAGATGTGCAGTCTTTGTGGGGTTGTGACTCTTGAAGGAGCAACATAAAGTTGTCCATAACTGAAGACTGGCCTGGTCAAGTATATGAGTACTTGATTTAGTCCTTGACTTTTGTTTATAGTCATCGCGTTGCAAACCCTAATTGAG
>OVAN01010086.1:263-16127 GCA_900406275.1 Anastatica hierochuntica | reverse complement strand
GGAGGACGTATCGTGTGGTCTTGTGAAAGTTATCCGAGGGCCATCGATGCTGACCTCGATACTCTGATGCTTCAGTTGCTTGCAGATGGACATACTTTATTCGGAGATTGGCCTTGATTGACTATCCCCGAAGCTTTGAAGCCAGGTCGGAAAGAGACAACCTGAACGATGGGAATCTCGGAGCTTTCAGATATCCTTACGATTCCCATGTCCGAAGGAGGAAACATCGTTTCCGAGACCCTTTTCAGGCATCAATTTCGTCGGGACAGTTTTTGACCGCAACACTCATGCAAGAGGGGCATTGATTGCATTCGAAAGCCGCAAGTTTAATGAGACGGAGAGAAGATACACCGTGCAAGAAAAAGAGATGATGGGATTTTTCATTGCTTGCGGGTATGGAAACATTATCTTTTGGGTTCACATTTCATGATCAAGACAAACAATGTGGCTACAAGTTACTTCTAGACCCAGAAGAAGTTATCCCCAAAACAAGCTCGGTAGCAAGACTCCTTAGCTGAGTTCGTCTACACCTTGGAGTATAAGCTAGGGAAGGCGAATGTTGTAGCGGACACACTAAGTAGGAAGGTGGAGTTGGCAGCCATAAGTCAAATCGAGGGGAAGATTATAACACAAATCCAAGAAGGGCTTGATCGAGATATGGTTGGCAAGGAGTTGATGAGACTGGCTGAGGAGGGAAAGACCCATCGATTTTGGGTAGAAGACGGGCTACTCTACACCAAAGGTCAAAGGATATACGTACCGAAATGAGAGAGCCTTCAGCGAGACATTATCTACGAATGCTAGAACAACCGATGGGCGGGACATCCAGGTCAGAAGAGGACACTGGCGTTAGTCAAAGCAACGTACTATTGGCCACGGATGAGGGATACCGTGGAGTTTTTTTGTGAAGACTTTTCTAGTTTGTCAACAAGACAAGACAGAGAACAAGCCATCTGCGGGCTCGCCGGAGCCACTTCTGATTCCCAAGAGATCATGGGAATCAATCTCATTAGATTTCATAAGTGCCTTACCTAAATCTGAAGGGTTTGACTCTATGTTGGTGATTGTGGATCGATTCTCCAAGTAAGGGACGTTCATAGCTAGTTCTCGAGATTGCACGGCGGAAGAGGCAGCCAGGGCATTCTTCAAGAATGTGGTGAAACTTTGGGGGCTACCATAAAACATTGTGAGTGATCGAGACTGTCGTTTTACGGGGAAGTTGTGGACTGAGTTTTTCAAGATGCTAGATACAGAACTCAACTTCTCCACAAGCTTTCACCCACAGATCAACTGACAAACGAAAAGGGTGAATGCCCTATTGGAGTGTTACCTCCAACATTTCGTGAGTGCTAACCAGCAGGATTGGGCGAAGTTGCTGGATGTTGCCCAGTTTTCCTACAACTTACAGCGGAGCGAGTAGACTGGGAGGAGTTTGTTCAAGTTAGCCACATGCTAACAACCGTTGACTCCTCACACTTTAGCCTTGCCGATATCCGAGGAGCAGAGTCCGAGGGCTTCCGAGATAGTTAAGGAGTGGGAAGAACGTGCGGATCTAGCTCGGGTTTGTTTGGAGAAGTCTCAAAAACGGATGAAGAAGTGGGCAGATAAGAAAAGGCGACCATTCGAATATTCTGTGGGGGACCGAGTCTTTGTGAAGCTCTTACCGCAATAGTTTAAAGCCTTCTGGAGCTTGCACAAGAGTTTAATCCGAAGGTATGAGGGGCCATTTGAAGTTATGGCCAAGGTGGGTAAGGTGTCATACCGACTAGACTTATCGGATTCGTTGAAGATTCATCCGATTTTCTATGTGAGCATGCTCAAACCATATCATGAGGATGATGAAGACCATGGTCGAGGCCTTTCCACCCAAGCACCACCCGTTGTTACCAAGTCATATGATAAGGAGATCAAAGAGGTGCTCGCGTCCAAGGAAATGAGAAAAAGGGTTAGTCCCTCGTAAAATCCACTTCCTCATCAAGTGGAAGGGATTACCAGAACAAGAAGCAACTTGGGAACCTGAAGAAGACTTGTGGCAATTCAAGGAGGTGCTCAAGACGTACACGGAGATGAGGGCGTCACTTAATTTGGTGGGGGAGGATGTCACGACGCATTCTGGTCGTGACACAAAGAAGTCCACCCGGAAGACACGAAGTCCTCTTACCAATACTTAGGCGATTTTCTCTACTTCTCTCCCTTTGAGAAGGAAAGAATTGTAGAAGTGGAAATAATCTCCACCGTTAGATCGATTCAATCCCCACCATCCATTGAAGATGTGCTTTTGTATAAATAGGGGGTTAAAAGAGCCAAATTTGAAATAGAGTAGTTTCTATAAACTTTTGGTGATTTCACCTGGGCAAATATGATTTATAATAATGTTAATTCTAAATTATTTCTCTAAATTCGAATTTTTAATTTCACAAAATAAAATTATTTAGTAGGATCAATTTTATATGTTATTGTTAAAAAGAAAGAATATTAATTCGAAAACAACAAATAAAAAATCTTTCAACAATGTCGTGGCTTTCTCGAAAAGAGAAAGATAAAATTGCAGTAGACAAATAAGAAGATTGAAACGATGTTTTTTTTAGCTTCTCGTATTGATTTTGCCAAGAAATGTTTTGGTATATCGTCAGTAAATCATTTTTATCTTTTCAACTACTGATCCTAATAAGCTGAAACCTCTTTTATATGAACACTAATTCAATTTTTTATTTTTGTAAACCATTTAGAATAAACTAGAAATGAGAAGTATTTTTACAATAAATTCTTTCAGCTTTTCGTATTGATTTTGATGAGACCTTCTTTAACATGTCTTCTGTAAATCATTTTTATCTTGTGAACCCTTGATCAGAATGAGTTGAAAACCACTTCGAAAAGAACATACTACAAAAAAAGGCGTTTAACATCAATAATATTATGTCACAAAAACTAATGATATTAAATAGAATAATTTATTGACAATAATATTAAATGTGTGATTTTACATCACATAGAACCGGTTAATCAATCCTAGTACTTATGAATTTACATCAATAAAAATAACTAATTTAAGTACTTATTCTTTTAGTATCGGTTAATTCATCCTAGTAGGTTTTAAATTAGTTTTATAAAATATTATATAATTAACTTCAGTTTTCAAAATTGGATCTAGTAATTACTTGTTTTTTTATTAATATAAAAAAAATATTTAATTATTAAAATATTTGACAATAATAAAATTTTTTTTTGTTATTTTTATAAAATAGGTTATTTCATAGTGCTAATATTTGACATTAACAAAAAGTACATATATTTAATTTTCAAGATTTTTTTAAAACTTTTAGTTATCAAGTCATTTTAGTTCATTTTACTGAATAATTCAAATAATATTTTAGTTGTTTGTCGACTATGACTATCAATGTATATATACATATCTATTAGGTTATACACACATATGTAGTTTACAAAGAAAAAGAACAAAATGTCTAATGGATAAAACAAACCACGCGAGTTTTGACCGCTTAACAGATTTAAAAAAATCTAAAAATTCCAATTATATCCAATGGTCGTGCTGACCGGAAAACATTTGATTTACCCTTTTGGTTCCCTTTTTAGTTTCAATTTTTTGTTGATACGTGCAAGAATTTGATTATGGCAATATAACAAATTAAATTTTAATTAAGTTTAGTTAAATTAATTATCTCTGTTCGTAGTTATCACTTTTAAGATAGAAAACTAAGATGTTAAATACTTTGACCAAAATCTTTTAAATTGTAGTTGGATTCTGTAAATTAAGAATTTGTGTATATATTTTTTTGAGAAATTTGGAATAACAAAAACTTAAAAATTAAAAATCATATAAATGAGTTAAATAGAAAGGAAACAACATATATACTTTCTTATTTGTGTGAAACTGACAAAAGAAGAAAAACTTTCGAATAACAATATACTTTATCCTTCGCTATCTCCACCATATCCAAAAGGCAAAATTCGGTAGATTAGTCATAAATAATCTTTTTCGAAGGAGAAAATATGAAATAAAAATCTTTAGGATCATCTCACAAAGAACAAAGAAAACGCATGGTCGATGAAGCTAGAATTCACATCTTCTGTCGTTTGTGTTGATCGGGTAAATTATACAATCTTTAAATTAATTTATTTATTTTAGTTCCTCCTCACCGAATATGGATGCGAAATAATCGTAGGTTTTGTGGATTTTTTCTAATGTAAATTTGTGTATTTTATCCCAAAACAAGAAAGATCTTAATTAACATAAAAATTTTAACTACTCCCGCCAGCAAAATTTTTTTTCTCTTCTCAGCGACAATATACTTATTTACCGGAGTAATTATTTGACATTATTTTTCCACGTAAAACTACTTTCTCTTAAGGTTTTTTGAAAACTATGGAAAAAACAAAAAATTTCTAAATAGATGTAGCGTAGTGGTGAGTGTTGTTGTATGTGGCTTGGCACTCCAGATTCAAATATTGGTTGTTTAATTTTGGAGGCAACATTTTTAAAAAATTCTTTGGGCATTAAAACCCATTGTACGAGCCCTTGTAACTACTTTCTTGTTTCCTATACAATGAGTAAGAAGAGGATTTAGTACGTGATTATGGAAATCTAATAACATCTTTTTGTGTACTTCTCAAAATATCTGATCATTTTTTATGTAACTTCAATTAGTTATGGAATTTGAGACTCAAACACCGGATGATTTGCCGGTTTTGAAGAGAACTTATAATTCTCCTCTAACACTTATTCAAGAATGCAAAATTTTCAAATCGAAAGTTTTTTTGATAGGTAATGTTAACCGTTTATGCACTAATATGTTAGTTTTTTTATAGGTAAAGTTTTTAGTATGTATGGATTCATATTACTATCATTTTATACACTAATAAATTGTTGTATATCTTTTTATTTAAATTTTTTGTAGACAATGGCATGAACAACGTATGCAGGCATACTAAACTTATCAACTTCTCAGGTATTATCTAATAATAAATTTTGTAAATAAATTATGATTTGAGTTATACATTTTTGTTGTTGTTTTCCCTTTTTTTTTATCAAGAAAGAGCAGGTCAAATAATGTCAACCAAAATAGCAACACTCGTGACATACAAATACTATAATTTTTCGTTGCATTTTACTTGATTTTATTTTACTTATTTGGTTTCTATTTATGTTTTCTACATTAAACTATGTGTGATGTTGGATGCTTTATTTTAAATTTTAATATAATATTATAATTTTCATTTCATTTCATGTATATGAATATTGACATTTACAATTAGCATATACGTTAATTTTATGAGTTTGTAAAATATTTATTTTAATTAATTATTTATGATATGTTTAATTATCATTTCTTGTGTCATTATATAAATGATGCATGATGAAAAACAAAAAGTGATGTAAAAAATATATATCACTATCACATATAAAAATTTAAATTATCATTATTTAAATAAATGATACTAATATTATCATCACCTATTTATAAATGACATAGATCTTGGCATCAGACAGAAAATACGACACTGATATTGCTAAAATTTATTTACAAATGATATAAATACCAACATCAATTGTGTTGATTGGTGCAAATTTTAACATCATTTCTTGTAAGTGACACATATTAACATCATTTAAAATAAATGATAGAAATAATTTGAATCATTATTCAAAAATGGTATAAATACTTACATCAATTGTTATGATTGATGCAAATTTTTTATTCGTATTTTGCCAATGACACATATTAATATCATTTAAAATAAATGATGAAACTACTTGCATCAATCGCAAATTGAAGTCTAAAGAAATTGGAGTCACCACTTCCGAAGTCACTTATAATGATGATGAAAATTCATTTGTGTTAATAAAAAGTGATGTAAAAAAATATTATAAATGATACAACACATATGATTTATTGTAGTGACATTAACTCAAACTTCTTATCTTATATAGTAAAGTTAGAAGAAACTGGGCATGAGAACTACTTTTTACGATGCAATCTTTCTCGTGCTAATCCTGCCGAGAACTGCTCTGATTTGTCTACACTAAATAGTTTTTCTTTTTTATACTATTGATCAGAATGAGCTAAAACCATTTTTGAAAGAACACTAATTTAATATCTTATCATTTCTAAACATTTTACTAATTCTGCTGAGAGCTGGTTTGATATGTCTTCAATAGATTGTTTAATCTTTTGAACCATTGATCAAAATGAGTTTAAAGCACTTTGAAAAGAACCTCATTTTCCTTCATTGACAATGAGTTTTCATTCTTTAGTCACATCTGATCTCTAAACGTCGCATGTTATGCACCATTATAACATAGATGAAGAAAAGAGAAAAGAAAAATATGCAGAGAAAAATAAAGAAGACGATAGAAAACGATAAAAAATGCAAGAGAGAAACGATGGAAAACATGGAAGGAGAGAGAAATATTCGATATAGATTTTTATTATTCACTTCCCTTTGCAATATTTTATGTTGGGGATAAATAAATAATCCCGACATCAAGGAAGAGAACCATCCTCGAAGCAACATATGAATCAATGAGTGAAGAAATACCAAGGAAACAAAACCACGAATACAACAGACCGGCTACCCGAACCAAGGGCATATAAGCGATTAAAAAGGAAAGATTCTCTTTTATTCAACTAGATATTTACGATGACTGCATTGAGCGAGAATAAAGGAAATATTCCTACATTCGAGATTCTCATTAAACTTCATGGATCTACATAATATATATGGTAAATCTAAAGGAAATCCGATCCTCATCATCCACGATTTATTATAAATTTAGACTTGTAAACCTTATTGTATAAGATTCGAGACTTCATACAAAAACGTACACATTCACTCAATAAAGAGATTTCCTTCCTTTTATTTTTGCCTAATCTTTGCTTGAATCTCTGCTTTCCGTTGTAGCATAAATAGCCGACCACAAATCACCCTTACAGTTTGACGCTAGAAGGAGTGGGATAATCTAACAACTACGTGACAATGAGCATATTCAACCAAACCCTTAAAGACAGTCAATCCATCCAAACCATCACGGACGGTTCCTATGTAGATGAGATATCTCGTGCAACGACGACACTCACCATACGATGTACGCTTGGAGATTCCCATCAGAGTGATCAGCCACATATCAACCGTACAGAAGGTTTGAACTTGCCTTCCCTTAAAGGGATAAACCGATCGACTCTTCATCACGACACGCAAGTCATCACATTAGCTGTACCGCACTGCCTGATGAAAAGGATCTGGGTGGACGGCGGTAGCTCAGAAAATATCTTATTTGTAGGGGCACTCTCCCATCTACAACCAGAGGAAGGCCCATTGCTAAAGAAAACTATCTCCCTGGATGGGTTCAACGACAAATTCAGAAGTACCATGGGCGAGATCATATTCCCGATCTACGCGGTTAGACTAAGCCGACCAACCAAGTTCCTCATGGCCGATTGTGCTTCTCCTTACAATGCAATAGTCGGACGCCTTTGGATCCACAATATGAGCCAGTGCCATCGACCTTGCACTAGACCATCAAATTCATTACCCCCTGGGGAGTAAAAGAAATCAAGGGAGAGTAGGAAGAAACACGATCCTGCTACCTAGCTACAATCAAAGGAATCCTAAGACGCAAAGAGCAAGAGAATTTTCCTCTTGGTAAGAACACTGAAGAGCCGAGATTGAGCAGCTAGATGACGTACACCTGGAGCAAGGAGTTTTTGGGAGTAATTTAGGTCCTGGGAATTCCCCAGACTTAGATGGAGTACAGTAGTAAGACCTCAAAGCAGGGGAATGCCCAGAAGCAGGAAGCCATACGACGTCCCATAACTAGAAGCCAGAAGTCAGACGACCAAGCATAGCTGAAAGCCTGAAGCCAGCCGACCACCGCCTCTCCCTTATTTTCGCTATTTAAGCTAGTAGATAATGACATGTATTTTAGATAAATATGCATATATTCTACAGATAATCATGATATATCCAATTCTTCGAGGGATAATCATGAAACTCATGTATAAATACCAAGCTAAAAGGGAAAACCTGTACGCACGAAAAACCCTAAGCTAGAAATCAATACACAAGCAATTCTTTGCCATCTTTGATCTCCGAGCTTAGCAAAAACATTCCAAAACCTCTGCTAAATATTCATCGACCTCCATCTTCCGTAGTGGTACAAATAACGACGAAAATCACCCATAACAGTTGGAGGGGAGCTTTCAAAAACAACTATGTGACGATGGTTGGAGATGATCATGAATTAATAAACATCACACCATCACGAGCAGAGCTCACCTACGAGGAGATATGATCTCAACTAGAGACTTTGCACAAGAGAATAGGAGAGATGGAGCAACTTCGAAGAGATCAGACACCAACTGGAGCTAATGCAGCAGCTGCAAAGCTTCAAACCATGAGGCAGCAGATAGAGGCTCACGCCAAGACACTCCAAGAGAACGTGCAGCGCCTGCAGCAACTAGAGCTGGAGAACGATCCCTCAGAGAGACAAACTCGGCTCTGTCGGCGAATCGAGCCACAAATCACGGGTTTAGGGTCCAGGTACCCCGAATGCCAACTCTGGAGACCACTCCCACCAATAACCTGGGAGAAAGAGCCGCATGCCTCGCCCCACTCTCAGATGAGGCCAAACGACTGGAGCAGATGTTCTCCAGCAAATTTGAGGCGCTGCAGTCGGTGATCAAACAACTTCCGGGTTTTGCACCTCCTCTGAGGAAAAGTTCCCTGAGCTCTTACGCGGACACCCCCTTCTCGGAAGAGATGGCCCTCAACGACATGCCCAAGAATTTCACCTTCCCATTCGTCAAGCCGTACGATGAGACTTCTGACCCGGACAATCACATTGCGAAGTACAAACAGAAGATACTCACGGTGGCAATCCTAAAAGAGCATAAGGAGGCCGCCATGTGCAAGGGGTTCGATTCTAGCGTGACAGGAGCCACCTCGCAATGGTTCATATCGATTCCAACCAGAACCATAAGATCCTTTGCTCATCTGACTGATCTGTTTGTGGAGCAATTTGCTAGCAGCAGAGTGACTACCAAATCCTCTAATGATCTTTATGAGATCAGGAAGCATAAGGAAGAGCCACTCAGGAGCTACCTTCATCGCTTCAACAATCAGAAAGTCACCATCCCAAACTGCAGTGTTGCCACTGCAATCTCCGCCTTCAAGAGAGGACTTCTGCATGATGGTGATCTATACAAGGAGCTCACCAAGTACCAATGCAGAATGATGGAAGACGTGCTCTCCCGGGCCCAGGCGCAAATCAAATGGGAAGAAGATCTGCTCTCCAGGAAAGAATCTCGGGACATGAGGACCGAGAAGACGGCCAGAGATGACAAGCCCTACCAAAGACCTACTAGAGATGATGGATTGAAGGGAGCCAAAGGACACAAACCTCTGGGTAAGCCAGAGGTCAACAAATTCCCTCCGGTACATACTTGGCCGGACGTATCCAACTTGTCAATATCAAGCGCGGAGCTGGTAGGAGTCTCGAAATAGATGGGACGCCAAGTTAAATGGCCCCAGAAGATGAGATCACCCGACTATCGCCGAAATCCAAATAAGTGGTGCGACTTCCATAATGACCACAGTCACAGGACAGAGGATTGCATATCTTTAAGAATAAAAGTCAACGAGCTGCTCAAGAAGGGATACCTACGAGAATTCCTTTCCAACAAAGCCAAAGAGATGCTAGATAACCAGGAAGAAGGAGTCCCAGCTGGGCGTCAAGCACCTGATTCCCCAAGGCTAGATAGGGTGATCAACGTCATATCGGGAGGTTCGGAAATAAGTGGCATCATACACGCCGCTGCCAAGAAAAGCATGAAGCTCGCTAAAAATAATCATGGCGCCCTAGAAGTCAAGCGCCAGAATAGCAGCCAGGAAGTTATAAGTTTCACGGCGGGAGGACAAGACGGGATCCTGACACCGCACCATGACGCATTGGTTGTCACTTTGTCGATGGCGAATTTTTTGGTGAAGAGAGTACTCATCGACAATGGAAGCTCTACGAACGTACTTTCCCGAGGAGCATACATAGACCTGGGTCTGACCCAGGAAGCCTTGGTCAAGAAGACCACACCGCTGGTGGGCTTCAGCGGGGAAGTCAAGCAAACCATAGGAGAGATAACACTCCTGGTGTGCGCTGCAGGAATCAACTTATCCACTAAGTTTTCCATCATAGACTTTCCCTCTGCTTATAACATGATCATGGGCAGACCGTGGATACACGAGATGAGAGCAGTGCCATCAACCTTGCACCAAGTACTCAAGTTTCCAACCCCATGGGGAATTAAAGAGATCAAGGGTGACCAAGAAAACGCTCGATCATGCTACCAGACCACTCTGAAGGGAAAGACGACTCCATTATAGCAATTAAAGAGGCCACTTCCTGCATTGCATACTGAAGAGTCGAAAGTGGAACAGCTGGATGACGTTCCTCTGATACCCGGAGAACAAGGCAGAAACCTTAGAATAGGGGCAAGATTGCAGGAAGGCATACACCAAAGGCTGAAGGCAACCCATGTGGACATGCCGGGAATAGACCCGAAAGTCATAGTCCATAAGCTAAAAGTTGACCCGACATACTCGACTGTCAAACAAAAAAAGAGGAAGTTCGCACATGAACGAGACCAGATCATCAACGATGAAGTCAAAAACCTCCTGGCGGCTGGGTTCATTAGAGAGGTCCACTATCCGGATTGGCTAGCGAATGTCATCGTGGTCTGGAAGAAGAACGACAAATGGTGGGTCTGCATAGATTTCACAGATCTAAACAAATCTTGCCCAAAAGATCCTTTCCCACAGCCCCACATAGATAAGCTGGTTGATGCCACAGCTGGACACCAGCTAATGAGCTTCATGGATGCCTTTTCCAGGTACAATCAAATACTTATGCACCCGGACGACTAGGAAAAGACATCCTTCATGACCTCTCGCGGAATCTACTACTACAAGGTAATGCCTTTTGGGTTGAAGAATGTAAGGTCCACTTATCAGAGGCTAGTCAACATGATGTTCGCGGACCAAATCGGCCAGACCATGGAAGTCTATATAGAGGACATGCTGGTCAATTCCTTAGACGCGGAAGACCATATAGCCCACCTGCAGCAAGCCTTCTCCACCTTGAGGAAGTACAATATGAAGCTCAACCCCTCTAAGTTCTCATTCGGAGTAAGCTCCGGGAAATGTTTGGGGTACATAGTCACATACAGGGGCATTGAAACGAACCTAGAGCAAATAAGGGCGATCCAGGCAATCCCTTCGCCGAAGACTCCACGAGACGTCCTTAAACTCACCGGAAGAATGGCCGCCTTCAGTAGGTTCATATCCAGGCTGACCGACAAGTCGCATGCATTCTTTGAAGCCCTTAAGTTTAGAGGGAAATTTGAATGGAACCAGGAGGCCGAAGACACCCTAGTTAAACTCAACGAGTATCTTACAATGCCACCCCTTCTCTCCAAACCCGAAGACGGAGAGCCTCTGCTCCTGTACTTGGTCGTCTCAGAGCACGCCGTAAGCGCCGTCTTGGTCAGAGAAGAAGAAAGCAAGCAGCGTTCGGTGTACTACGTAAGTAAATCCCTTCTGGACACCAAGAGTCGCTATAGCCACCTTGAGAAACTAGCTCTCGCCCTGGTCATCTCGGCCTGAAAGCTGCGTCCCTACTTCCAGGCAGTGGAACTTGGCGAGTACGAAGTGATCTTCCACCTTACCACGGCGATCAAATCTCAGGTTCTGGCCGATTTCGTAGTAGAATTCTCCCCGCCGATGATACCAGGGGCAGAGGAAGAGGTCTGGATCCAACACGCAAACAAAGGTGAAGAAGAGTGGGAACTCTATGTGGATGGATCCAACAATATACGAGGGGCAGGCGTAGGCCTTGTGCTCATATCACGAAGAGGAGAAGTGGTATCAAGAGCAGTAAGATGTAACTCTAGAGCCACTAACACTGAAAGTGAGTATGAAGCCTTAATTACGGGACTCAGCTTGGCAAAAGACTTGGGAATAGAAAACCTACAAGTTTACAATGATTCCCAGCGGATCGTAAGCCAGACGCAAGGCGACTATCAAGCAAAAGACGCTAGCATGACCAAGTACCTGGCCATAGCTAAAAGGCTCGTTGATTCGTTCAAAGCATGCAAGCTCACACAGATCCCAAGAGAACAAAACTCGCATGTGGACGCCCTGGTCCACCTGGCCTCAGTCGTAAAAACAACTGAGCCAACTAGCGTACCCTTGCTGGTTCTCCAATGGCCGACTACTGACGAAGATGCCGAAGGGCCCCAGGTCTCTAACATAAAAGTAGAAGAAACCTGCATGACGCCCATTACGTCCTACCAAAAAGATAACGTCCTCCCCAACTTGAGGAGCGAATGCGAAAGATCAAAAGGAAAGCATCCCGCTACTGCCTGATCTACGAAAAACTCTATAGAAGATCCTTCTCGGGTCCATACCTCAAATGCATAAAGCCAGAAGACGCAGATCTAGTCCTCAAGGAGCTGCGTGAGGGCGAATGCGGATCCCACTCTAGCAGAAGAAGCTTGGTGCTAAGAGCCAAGTGGGTAGGCTACTGCTGGCCTAAAATGGCCCAAGATGCCCTTCAGATGGCCAAGCACTGCGATAAATGCAAAAGGCATGCCCAAGTATCCAAGCTGCTCCCGAAAAACCTCAAGTCCATAAGCTCTCCATGGCCATTCATGAAGTGGGGAATGGAAATCGTGCGAAAATTCCTGACAGCTCCCGGGCATCTGGAGTACCTTTTGGTAGTCACAGACTACTTCTCTAAGTGAGTGGAGGTAGAAGCCTTAAGCAAGATTACACATGTCCAAATCAAGAGCTTCCTCTGGAAGAACGTGGTAACACGATTTGGAATGCCTCAAGAAATAGTTACTGACAATGGTCCGCAATTCACAAGCAAGAACTTTAAAAAGTTCTGCAAAGATTGGGGCATAAAGCTAAGCTTCGCAACTCCAAGACATCCGCAATCTAATGGGCAAGCTGAATCCACCAACAAGACGGTAGTCAACCTTCTGAAAAAGAGGTTGGGCGACGCTAAAGGCAACTGGGTCGAAGAGCTTGTGGCTACCCTATGGGCATGTCGGACCAGAATTAAGACTTCCACAGGCAAAAGACCTTTCTTCCTAGTCTACGGAACAGAGGCTGTGTCCCCAGCCGAAGCCAGTGTCCCTACAGCCAGGTTAGAGCTTCTAACCCCAAGAGAAAATGAAGAGCTGATGGCTTTGTCCCTGGATCTCCTTGACGAAAAAGGGAAGTCGTGAGAATCCGAAACTGGAAGTACCAACAAGAAGTAGCACACAACTACAAAAAGAATGTACGAACCCGGACATTCCAATAAGGAGAATGGGTGCTGCGCCGAGTCTTTGAGAATACCAGGGACAAGGCCGCTGGGAAAGGACCATACCAAATCATTGAAGTCAGAGGAGCAGGGGCATACAAGTTACAAGACAGGTACAGAAAAATACAACCAAATAGCTGGAATGCGTTACACCTAAAGTCTTACTTCTTTTAGAAGAACACCCCTGACCCGGACGACCATACCCTAGATACGTTTTCTGTTTTGGATTTTCAATCTCTTACATCTTTTTATGTAATCATGATATGTCTAAGGACGGATACCCATTAATAAAACAACTGCTTTCTCACGAGAAAATTCAGTTAAAAAGCAAGGGGCAAATAAGTTGAATGAGTACTCCTCAATAAAGGAGTAACATAAGCAACGTACCCTTCCAAAGCAAAAAGCAAAGAGCAAGGGGAAAATAAGTTGAATGACTACTCCTCATCAAAGGAGTCACCTAAGCAACGTACCCTTCCAAAGAAAAAGCGAAAAGCTCAAAAAAGAAGGAGAAAGAAACTCTGCTTGAACAAGGGAAAATACCCCAAAGAAAGCAAGAGACAAAATGCTTATTCTGCTTAACAGAGAGTGACTAACCGAAAAGTAGAGTACTGAGCAGAAAGCAAAAACAAGCTTAACCTTGCTTACCAGGCCGCAGTAAATGCAAAGGCTATGCGGTCTTAGCACAGGAGCATTACCTATACCTACTTACCCAGACGTGGGAAGTAGAAGAAAAGTCCGGCAGTTGGACCCCTTTGCGGGGGAGGTTCATACCAGCAAAACCAATAACACTAAGAGTTTCTTCACTGCAGGAAGCAGAGTGCAGCAAAGCAAACTCAGCTATTTCCGGATAGCTGAATGCCAAAAAGCCAAAACATACCTCCGGGTATCAAAAGGCCAGAAAACGCAAGCTAGTGGTTACCTTCGTGTATCACAATGCTGAAAAGCCAGAAGATACCTCCGGGTATCAAAAAGCCAAAAACACAAGCTAGTGGTTACCTCCGGGTATCATAATGCCGAAAAGCCAGAAGATACCTCCGGGTATGAAAAGACCAAAAAACGCAAGCTAGTGGTTACCACCAGGTAACAGAATGCCAAAAAGCCAAAAGATACCTTTGGGTATTAAGAGGCTAAAAACGCGTCTTGGGAACCTAAACATTGTCTAAGGGCAAGAAGCGGAACTCCCTCAAAAAAGGGAGAGAGATAATGAGATTATCCCAATTTGGTACTCAAAGAACTCTCGCAAGACAATGCAAAAAGGCTAAAAGCCCGAAAGCCCGAAGTTAGCCAATCACGGCAAAAAGGCTAAAGGCTCAAAGCCAGAAGCCATCCGACCAAGGCAAAGAGGCTAAACACTCAAAGCTAGAAGCCAGTCGACCAAGGCAAAGAGGCTAAAAGCTCAAAGCTAGAAGCCGACCGACCAAAGCAAAGAGGCTAAAAACTCAAAGCTAGAAGCCAGACGATCAAAGCTCAAAGGCCAGAGGCTAAAAGGCAGAAGCTAGCTGACCTAAGTGCTAAAAATTAGAAGCACACTCAAGCATCATCTCTGAATCTAAGTCAAAAGTTTGCTAAGGCAAAAAGACAACAGAGAGCTAAAAGAGATATTCATTAAAAGCCACCAAAGGCTAGAAGATAAGTTTTAAAGCCCCGAAGGGCAAAAAGGAAACAAGGCCAAGAAGGCCAACAGAGAGTCAAAGGCACTAAGGCCAAAAGAGTCATTACAAAGCCCACAAGGGGCAAAAGTAAACCCACGCAGGGGCACGCCGTCAACTAAAAGAAAATAAAATCCCACAAGGGGAAAACAACCTGCTTCTTGATTCTAGGTCTAAAGGCTAGGCAGCTGGAGGGTCAGGAGAGGCAGACTTCTCGACGTTTGGCTCAGAGGCTGCTGGGGAGGTAAAATCCAAAGCAAGAGGAATCTCTGGTTCATCTTCGAAGGTGGGAGCTTCGTGGCAATTTTCCTCTGCCTCCGCGGTCTCCACCAACTTGTAATTCTCAAAATACTTCTGCAAGTTCCAAGACTTGACCTCTCCATTGAGGTAGTCCCGAACCATTTTCATGTGCCCCATGATCATGGCACCATTGACGGCCATGTACATCTCAACCGTAAAGGTCGCCACCCGGGCGTCCAGGTTACCAACTTCCTCCTCGAGCTTCGCCTTCTCCTCAGTTAAGCTGAGGATCTTCTCTCTCGCCTTCTCCTTCTCTGACTCCAGCCCCCAGAGCAGATCCTTCATCTCCTTCAGCTCCTTCTCCAAGCCAGCAGACCTATCTTTCTCCGCCCTCTGCTTGGCAAGGCAATCCTCCACCTGAGCCTTCCCTGCAACAATCACCTCAGTGGCGACCTGATCCTTGGCACGGAAGAGAGAAGCCGCAAGCTGAGCAACAAAAAGAAAGGAGCATTTCGAAGGCATGCCAATTACAAAAAGAAAGGAGGTTAGCCAAAGTAAAGGGAGATAGCCAAATTACAGCTAGAAGCCAAAGGCAGG
>OVAN01010085.1:0-16129 GCA_900406275.1 Anastatica hierochuntica | reverse complement strand
CAAAAGAAAAGTTCAGATCTCTTTTTCAGAAGATCCAGGGTTGCATCACTTCTCTACCTTATCATCATATCCAACTTCTTCTTAAGCTCCACCTTTACCATCTCATCGGTCTTAGCTTCCTCATACCATTCTTGGAGAATGTCTAAGTTGCCATCCCGTTTCATCTTTTTATAGTGTAATCCCAAGATTTTCTTCTTGAAGAGTTGAGGATACTGTAGCTTGGTCTTAAGAGCCGACAAACTTAAGATAGAAATCTCTTCTTCACTCATATCCATATCACTAGGCATGTACCTAGGAATCTTTGGTTCTTTATATCCTTCTTGAAGCTTTCTTACTTTGTAGCTATTTTAACATTATCATTATTAGCCTTTTCTTTAAACAAAGGCTCCTTCTTTTCCTCATCAAATTCGCCATCTCCTTCAAGACGTGGAGTGTCTTTCTTATCAAGCTCCTTTCCATTGGGAGCACTAGATCCCTCGAAATCTAAGTGAGATTCGGCATAACCTTTCTTTTTAGGAGAGTTTCCGAGCAATTCAACTCTCAAATCACCTACATATTCCTCACCAATTGGATTCAAAAAGATATTGTCAAAATCATTAATGATTTCCTCGTCTTCAAGAGTAAAGATAATACCTTCCCATGGTTTAGAATAATTGTAGATTAATTCCAAGAAAACATTGCAATAGTCCTTACATGATCCTACTTTCTCCTTGACCACGACTTTTCTCTTTTGGTCGGTAATTACTTATTGCATTTGTGAATCTATGACTTTAAATATGAGAAGCTAGAGCATCATGCTTGATGTTCATGCCTCGGTACATAGACTCCATCTTTAAATTCTTCTCACCAAATCTCCTGTTGAGATCGGCCTTAGCCTCAATTTGCTCTTCAAGTAACTTCTTGAGAATAGCGTAATTCTCTTCTTCTTTTAAAGAGCCAACTTGTTGTTAAGGCTTTTAGTAGTATTCTTACATTGGTAGAAANGGGGGGGGGGGGGGGGGGGGGGGAGGGTAAACTTGATCTTGTATGTTCTCCATGGTGATTCTATAGGACAAGTTGTTCTTATAAGACTTGTATCCTTGGTAGAAAGACTTTTAACAGTACTCTCCTTGGATATAGCTCACTTTTCTTGCATTTCACCACCTTTTCCTCCTTCACATTCGGCTACAACAAAGTGAACTCCTCTCCTTGTGTGTAGTAAGATCTTGTCCATCTTCTCATTTAGCTCTTTAATCTTATCATCATTAGAGCTCGTGCTCCTCACCATTCTATCATAATCTTCTCGGTCACAATTGTTTCTTTGCACTTAATTCTCATCGAGTTTCTCTCCTTGCTCGGTGAAAAGACTAGCACAACTTCCCATTGAGACGGTGTTCACAGCTAAACGGAACTTCTCATGGTTACTCTATGGAAGATATGAAGCAAGATTCCTTTTGTGATACCATGATGAGGGAAACTTCTAATGTACCCATTGAAACGATCTCGAGCTTCATATAGTGATTCTAATCCTCCTTGCTTGAAAGTAGAAATCTCATTTCCCATCTTCGTCGTCCTTTGTAGCGAGAAAAAATTAGCCAAGAACCTCTTTTTACATTTATTTCAAGTTGTGATCGAAGATGTCACAACACTCTTTTCCCATTGTGATGCTTCGTCACCTAAAAAAAATGGAAACAAAGTAAACTTTATCACATCCTATAATACACCATTAATCTTCACTGTTCCACACAACCTCTCAAAGTTATCTAAATGCTCAAGAGGGTTCTCCAATGCTAGACCAAAGAAATGAGCATTTCGCACCATATTAGTCAAGCTAGACTTAATCAAGCTAGGTTTTATTTTGCACCAAACCACTAATGCGGTTGCATAGCCTGGGAAGAAGCACATGTCGCGCAATTGGAACAAATAGGAATAACTAGACATCCTCCAACCACATGTGGGGAATTTTTTTTTTATAAAATATAGTATTGACGGGGCATAGAAGGACCAAGACCCTACCTTTTGCCTTGGGTGTATTTGTCTAGATGAGCGAGGTAGGACTGTATTTATTGGGGCGAGAGGTCAGAGATGGAGTCTTTCTCCATTACACGCATAAATGGAAGCACTGATTTGGGCAATAAAAATTCTCGCCGAAAAAAGGATTGACTACCAAGCTTTTGAAACGGATTGCACCGAGTTGACGTCGATCATCCAGAAGCCAAAAGAAAGGAAAGCTTTCCATATGCTCGTTGAAGAATTCCAAGGTTTATGCTTATTGATTACGGATATCGCCTTGACTCTTATTCCCCAGTCATAAATGTTCATGCAGATTGTCTGGCCCGCATCAATCATTCTTTATCTCGTAATTATATTTTTGTAGATACTTTTCCCCCCTAATTGGATATCCAATTTGAACATTTCTTTCTAATTAATATATGGTTGACAAAAAAATACATATAAATTAGTATCATTGATGAGCCAATGAACCTATTTTATTTGAGTTGGATTATATTTTACATTACATTATATTTTACATTATTTTTTTACATGCAGAAATAGAAGCACTAATCTGAGCAATGAAAATCCTTGCCGAAAGAAGGATTGGCTACCAAGCTTTTCAAACGGATTGCACCGAGCTGACGTTGATCATCCATAAGCCAAAAGAATGGACAGTTTACCATATGCTCATTGAAGAATTACAAGGGTTATGCTCAATTCCGGATTTCGCCTTGACTCTTATTTCCTAGTCATAAATGTTCATGTAGATTGTCTGGCTCGCACCACTCATTTCTTTATCTCGTAATTGTATTTCTGTAGATACTTTTCTCCCCTTATTAAACATCCAATTTGAATATTTTCCTAATTAATATATAGTTGACCAAAAAGTACATTTAAATTAGTACCATTGATGAGCCAATGAACCCTCCATGAAATCGGTTATCTTAACAAATTGAAGTTTATAATCGATCATTCAGCCATATACAATCATAAACAAATTAACTATCTTGTCATATAAAATTATTGTATAGTGTTTGAGCTCAACATATCACAAATAAAATTTAGGCATGTGTTAAATATCTAAGTTCGATAATGAATATATAAATTTTTATTTTATAAATTTGAGTATTAAATACGATATTGTATTATAAAATGGAAATTCAGGTATATAAAAAATAGAATTTTAGTTTTCTATTAGTAAAATTTTTTATTTTATATATTGGCAGTTAATAAGATATTTACATTATAATAAATTTCCATTTTCCACTACAACAAAAAAACAGAAATTGAATAATAACTAATTTAGTGTAATATATAATCTAACTATTTTCATTATAAATGGATGTTTTAAAATCACCATAATGATATATAATGGAAAAAAAATTATGGTTTATAAAATGTGATATCTTAATTATAAAATGAGGATTTAACCTTCCAAAAAAACCAAATTTTAATTTGAAAAATATGAAAATCTGCTTCAACAAACTATTTTATTAATTATATATAATTTTATTTAAAAGGTTTACTTCACGAGACTCTCAATTGCTCCCTGTATAAGCCGGAAACGATATATAAAGATAAGACACTTAGGGGGTGATTGTTTAGAGTTTTTTACTGTAAAATTTTATTTTAGACTTTTGTTGTTAAAAATTTTGTGGTTGTGACTTTAAAAGAAAGTAAAAGTGAGAAATATTAGGCTTTAGAAAAATTTAACGACAAAGAGTAAAAAAAGTAGAGAAAATGTCTGTGAGATCTTTTAGGAGGAAAATTAGGACTTTGAAGACTTTTAAAATAATAAAGTTTGATTGAATAAATTTGGCTGTATCTTTTTAAAAAGCTTTCACAGTTTTTAAAGTCTTATTGTCAATCATCCCCTTAATTGCTCAACTGTATGATTAAGTAATACTAGAGTTTTGATCCGCGCAACCGCGCGGGTTTTTTTTAATAATTTTAGATATTATTGATCATGTTTAGATTTTGCGAGTATCGTATTTAAAATTTTCGGTTATTTCGAGATTCGGGTTCAGGTGCAAAATTTTTAAAATTTTCAGTTATATCGAATTCTGGGTTCGGTTTAGATTTGAGATTTTCAAACTTTCAGATTTCCTCGGATATTCGTATAGGTTCAGTTCGGTTAATATCCAATAGCCAAAATACCGTGAAATAAAACCTGTCAGAGTATTAAAAAAATATTAGATGACTAAAGTTAATTTTTTATAGTTTATATAAGTTACTTATAAATTTCTATAAATTTTTCTAAATTTTGTCACTTTATAATTTTTTTTGAATTCTTGGAACAAATTTTATTTAGAAAATAATAATATTGTAATATAATTATTTTAAAAGTTATGGATTTATTTTAAATTTGAAACCAAACTATATTTAAATTTGCTGAAAAATGATGATTTTAAAGTGTGTTGGTTTACAATTTTGATAGTGATGAAGTGAAAAGAATAATAGAATATTCTAATATGTTTGTTGGAATATGTAAGTGAGTAATTAAAGTTATTTTAATTTATTAAATATATTTAATAAAAAAATTTAAAATATGTTCACTTTGAAAAATGACACAGAAAAATGTTTATGTCTTCCCTTTTTAATAGGATAGATGAATCGTTCAAAACATGTCATTAGTGGTCAACCGATATAATGGATTGGCGTAGCGTATTACTCTATTAGTATACTTAGGTGAACATCTTCCTAACTAAAAGATCTTGACACCCATTATCAACCTCATAAATTGAAAATTTTGCCGTATTATTAAACACCTAACATATCTTATGTAAGAAAACTCCAAAATACTTTGGTATTACAATCTAGAATATATCATATAGATAAATTATTATATATTAATATTATATGATTAAGAATATCTTGTTTATTTCGAAGTATATATTATTTTAGATTATTCTTAAAATAATAATTGTAAATATCTAAACATTTTTTCAGACCGTTTATTTATTTCAAAATAACTATAATTATTTTGATTTTTTTAAAAAATTATTAAGAGAATCTAAGATGAGATTTGTAAACATAATTTTATTTATGGATTATAATTTTTTGGCATATCTTAATATATGTTTTATCCATAAGCTTTTTAATTTCCTTTTTCATATATTTTTTTAATAGCATTTGATGTAAGTTTTTACGAATTAAAGATTATTCTATTAAGTGTATTTCCCAAATAATAATATAGAGATGAAACTAATGTCTTGGCAAAAAAGATGATGGTTTCTTATATTTTAAACGTGTTTTTCTTTAATTGTAAAAATCACTTTACATGTTATAACTTTGTGTGTATTGCTTAAATCGGTGATACCAACAACAAAAAATGCTCTTCTCTCTCTCCTCTTTTGGTAACTTTGGTATTCCACTTAACTCTAAATAACATATCTAAATTCAAGCTTTCAGCCAAATTGAATAAGAGAGACGCTTTCATTTATCTGTATTACTCTAGTGTATACATCTGCTTAGAGCATTGAAGAAAAAAATTAGTAAGAAGAAGTTGTACTAAAATTTTTGTGGGTGTGCGAGAACTGTAAAGTATTATGCTGAATGAATATGTTTATCAAAGAGCTCAGTATCATATATACAAGATACACATCTTACATATGGGAAGTAAATATATACACAGTTATACATAATCAATCTAGCCTATTACACTTAATCAAATAATGTTAATTGATCTCTATATATAATACACCCCCTCAAGATGGAGAAGGGATGTTACTCCAATCTTGCTTCATAATTCTTGGACCCGAGGTCGAGATAGTGGTTTTGTTAAACCGTTCGCTAGCTGATCCTTTGTACTGACATGACCAACCCGTAACATACCAGTTTGAACTTGGTTGCGCACGAAGTGGAAGTCAATAGCAATATGTTTCATCCTGGAATAGAAGATGAGGTTGGCAGAGAGATAAGTCGCGCCAATATTATCACAGTAGATTGTGGATTTGTCAGGGAGCTTGATACCAAGTTCTTTGAGGAGTGAGAAAATCCACCTGATTTCGGCAGCAATATTAGCGACTGCTCTATATTCTGCCTCAGTGGACAAACAAGTGACGCCTTGTTGTTTCTTGGAAGACCATGAGATAGGTTGATTCCCGAGATAAACAACATACGCATTTGTGGAAACATAATCATCCATGTCTCCAACCCAATCAGCATCCGAGAAAGCATGTAGTTGTGGTTCATTTTGTTTCCGGAGGAAGATGTCATGAGTAGCCGTTCCTGACAAGTACTGAAGTACACGTTTAACCGCTTGCCAGTGATCTACGGTCGAACGTTGCATAAATTGCGAGTCTATTGACGGCATAGGAGATGTCAGGATGAGTGAGAGCGAGATATTGTAGGTTGTCGACCACCTGTCTATATTCGCGAGGATCAGAAAGCATTGTTCCAGAATTGAGACTGAGTTACGGTGAAGATGGTAGTGGTGTAGCTATTGTTTTGGCGTAAAGCATGTTGGTGCGAGTGAGGAGATTCTGAATATACTTCTTCATTGAGATGTCCCTGCAAAAAGGCATTGTTAACATCTAATTGTCTTATTGGCCAATCATAATTCACCGCAACACTAAGAATGGTTCTAATAGTGGTTGGCTTGACAACTGGATTGAATGTGTCTGTGAAATTTACCCCTGGTTGTTGGTAAAAGCATTTGGCTACAAGTCGTGCTTTGTGCCGGTCTAGAGAGCCATCAGCGTGATACTTGAGTGTAAAAACCCAAAGGCTGCCAACAACATTCATATGAGCTCGGAAAGGTACCAGATCCCACGTACGATTCTTGATTTGTGAGTTGAACTCAAAGGCTATGGCACCACGCCACCAAGAATCTTTCATTGTCTGGTTCTAAGTTGTTGGTTCACGGTTTAGGGTAGTTGTGGTGTGGAGAGAAAACTTTTTGTTAGGTTTGGTAAGGACATTTTTGGCTCTAGTTCTCATAGGATGGTGGTTGAGTATTTGAGATTGAGAGACGATGGTGGTCAAAAGAGGATTCAAAGGTAAGGTTTGATTTTGCAATGAAGAAGGAATTTGTCATGAAGGAGAAGAAGCTGAGCTGGTTGGATTAGTAGTAATTTGGTTGGTTCGGGTTTAAGGTAATATTGGGATTGGGTTAGTGGTTTGGTTTAATGGATTTGGGCCTGTTGGATTTGTTATTTGGTTCATGGTTTGAGATAATGGATTTGGGCTTAAGGAAGTGAGAGTTGGTTGTAGAGATTGGGAATCAGATTGACGTACCTAAAAATTATCACGAGACGCCATTGGTTTCGACGGTAACGTCGGCGGCGTATTCTGCAGCACTGGCAAAGAATCGGCGATCAGAAGCACCATGGTCGTTGGAGATGACTGTACGGGTGGCTGTTGTATTGGAACTGTAAAGAATGATGGTGTCGTTGTTGAGGTGTCGGGTTTAATGGAAGATGCAACTGGTTGAGAGAGAGATCGAAATGGAAACTCAGATTCGTTGAACGTAACATGTCTGGAGACATAAACACTACCAGAAGTTTGTTCTAGACATAGGTAGGCACTTTGTGTGGTTGAGTAACCAATAAAGACAGGGAAGAGATCAAATTTCAAGATTGTTTGGCGAGTACGGCCAAAGCCAGAAGAAGCGAAGACAACCAAAGGTACATAGTTTAGAATAGTTTGGGTCTTGATTGAAGAGTTTCTGATAAGGTGATTGAGAAGAAAGAACAGAGGTGGGTAAACGGTTAATGAGATAGATGGCAGTGGCGAAGGCATATAGCCATTTCAAAAGAGAAATGTTCGCATGTGTGAGAAGGGTTAAACTTGTTTCTACTACATGGCGATGTTTCCTCTGCGATATGCTATTATGTTGTGGTGTATGAGGCGGTCTCGTTAAAAGAAAGATGTCGTTTGATGACAGATATGGTTGTGAAGCTAAGAATTCTCCACCATTATCAGAGAAGAGATGTTGAATGCTGGTCTGAAAGCGGTTTTCAACAAGCGCATAAAACAGAATAACTTTCTTTCACTTGGGATTTGGTTTTTAGAGGATATAACCACGTATATCGAATAAAGTGGTCGATGAGAATTAAGTAGTACATGTAGTTGTCATTAGAGATTATAGTAGATTTCTATATATCAGAGAAGATATATTCTAGAGGATGAGATGATGAAATAGAACTATGTTGAAAAGGAAGCTGATGCGATTTATTTAGAAAAAAAATCATTGCAAGGCAAAGTTTTTAAACTAGAATTAAAGCAAGGTAAAGAAAACCAAGACACAAGTGTTTTGAGGATAGGAAGAGATGGATGTTCCAGACGGGAATGCCATCGTGAGAAGGTAGTCTTGGAATCTAGAGAAGTCAAATAAGAAGCGAATACAGTTGGAGAGGTCGACCACTCGTACATGTCATCCTTGGTTCGACCTTGTAGAATTTGTGCCCCCGACGCTAGATCCTTCACCAGAAAGTAGGCAGGGAAAATTCAACAGATACATTATTTGCATTTCAAAGACGGTAAACAGATATGAAGTTCCGGTGAATATTAGGTACACAAAGAACATTGGTTAACTTTAAGGGATGAATTGAGGAGGGAATAGTGATGGAACCATTATGTGAAATCGGGAAGTTGCTGCCATTGCCAACAGTAACTTCGCCTCCTTCGTTTTATGGCTGGTGCAGAGAAAGATTGTTGAGATCCGAAGTTAGATGGTGAGTTGAGCCACTGTCGAGTAACCAACTATTGGGAGAGTATGGTGATGCGAAAGCAACATTGGTGCAAGGATTCCACTGCGATGTTTATTGTAAAGCTGTGGGAGTGGGTAGGAGAGCTGACTTGTTCTGATTATGTTGTTGGAGTTGTGGATAGCGTCTCGCACTATGGCCATGGACGCTACAAAGATGGCATCGTCCGAGATATGGCTTCGGTGGGCGTGAAGGTTAGTTCCTGAATTGTTGTTGTTGATGCCAAGTCTGAAGAGACCGATTGGGAACACGGTTATTAAACTTGTTGTGATTGCGATTGATCGCTACATTCGCAGAGACAGGTTGAATGTTCTGTCGTGATGCTAGTGAGATCAATTTGGCTTCATGATTAAGAAGGCGCTCATGAAGTTCTGTCATCGTTGGAGGCATATCAAGACCTTCAACAACATCAATAACAGGCTTATAATCCTCAGGTAAGCCTTCAAGTACATACTCCTCATGATCAATAGTTTTTCCAAGGATAGCTAATTGATCAATACGTGTTGTTAGGCCTTGAAGATACTCATTGATTGATTTAGTACCTTTGGTCCAGTTTTTGAGTTGATGCTTGATTTGCTTTTGGTGTCCATGGCTTGGCTTAGCATAAGTGTTAGCTAATGTACTCAAGACATCAACAACAGTTTGAGCACGGGATACAAGAGGTTAGAGATTGACAGAGATTACCGCAAGCAAAGCACTATAGACAAATTTTTCTTGTCGTTTCCATTAAGTAAATAACGAATTTGGTGAATGTACACCAGCAACATCAACGGTTGTAGGGGCTAGAATTTCAATAGATCCATCTAGGCATCCAGAGAGCTCATATCCATCAAATAGAGCGTGAACTTTTCGACTCCACATCAAGTAATTAGTGGAGGTGAGTTTGACAATGTTTGTCATATTAACATGGAGGAGAGATGAGGAAGAGTTGGAGAAAATTGTCTCAACAGGGGCTGGTATGTTTGTGGTAATTGGTGCATTGTTTGATGGAGCCATTGATGAGAAGGTAGAGAAAAAAACAAAGATTATAAGAAGAGCAACAATTGCAGTTGGTGAGACAGATAATGAGGAAAGAAATGATTTTTTTGAGTTTTAGGATGCCGAAAACTCTGATACCATGTAAAGTATTAGGCTGAATGAATATGTTTATTAGAGAGCTCAGTATCATATATACAAGATACATGTCTTACGTATGGGAAGTAAATATATACACAACTATACCGAATCAACCTAGCCTATTACACTTAATCAAATAATGTTAATTGATATCTTTCTATAATAAGAACAATATTACCATGTTTAGAGATAAGATAAATCTAATATAAAAAAGAGTGGAGAGTAATTAGAATCTGGATCTCTTCTCTTCTCGAAGTTCTTAGAAATCCGAAATCTACAACCAAATTGAGATCGTGAAGAGTTTTGACACTAAAATTTATTACTCTTCTGAGAAGGTGTGATAATCTACAACACTTGGCTCTACATTGTAGAGATCTTTACTCGACTTACTTGGTAGATAATCACAAGCTGAAAAGAAAAGTAGATCTATGTACTTTACGAATATATGTCTTTAGTGTATAGAATAAGTAGCTCCAAGCAGTCTTAGGATTATTGGCCTAGAATTAGTAGTTGGATTTTACCTGGTATCACGACTAATCACTCATTGTGATTTCGGTTTCTTGTACCAGTCAAATGTTATGACCTCATAAAAAGAGGGATGAGGAGCTTCTCTGCAAGTTAAATGGAAAATAAAGAAGTTAATATGGAAGAAGCTATTGAATTCTCATGTAGTGATAATCAGGAGTTTTTTGAAGAATATTCTCAAAGTTTCATTGCTAGAATCCTAAATTTTAAGGTATCAAATCATTGAGATTAGTATCAGCCTTGCAAAAAAATTTGAATTTGAAGAGAAAGTCATAGGTAGAAGCGTTGGGGATAATATGGTTCAATTCATCTTTAATCAAATCCCCAATTTGGTTAGTTCCTTTGCTAGATTTCTTGACGAAAGTTCCATTCTTGGTATGTATTAAAGGAATACCTTTGCACCAAAACATAGTGAAAGTAGTTAAGTGAATTGGAAAAGTTATGGGAAAAGTTGAAAATATAGAACTTCTTATAGGTTTGTGTGAACACTTTATTGATAAGAAATGATGATTACCAACCGATTGTAACCCAGAGCACTCTCTCTAGCTCACATTCAACAACACAATCAAAGCATAAACCCCCTAAAAGAAAGAGTGAGTCGTATTTATACGCATAGGCTCATTAACAAGTTGGCTCAACAACTAATTGACAGCTCGCTACAGTCTCCACGTTAGCAGCCACTCCCTTTCTTCGTCGATAGAAAGCTCTTCTTCTTGTGTGCAAGTTCACTGTCGTAGCTACCTATCAATACCCCCCCCCTGTTCGAAGACCCAGCTTGTCCTCAAGCTGATATGATAAGACTGCCGCACTACGCACTTCTTTAAGTTGCAGGTCCTGAAACTGCTTGAGTTAGACACCCACTGTGACCCAATTTTCTCATGATTAGAGAGGCGCTACCCACCAATCAGTCCCATATAAACATTTCCAGAGATTGGTTCGGTTGAAGGCAGATGGAGCAAGAGTTAAATATTGGATGCGATATAAAATTGCTACACTATCCAAATCTTACTTCTCCATATGTTCCATATAGAATAATGCTCCATTTTAAGTGCTCACAAAGTTAATATTGCTTGAAACCGCGAGACGTATCCTCTGCCAATGTGCCCACAAAGTTAATATTGTTTGAAACCATGAGACATATCCTCTGCCAATCTCTTCTCCAACAGTTGTTATGTAATTCTGATATGTACCAAAAGTTTTCTGCATATACGATTGAAAGAGACCTTGTTTGTCTATCTTTGTGTATATTATACTCTCATTGTCGAAGCTTGATTTGGTAGATGTCTTTTTCGAACTGTGTTGGACTTCTTTCTTTTTAATTTGGACTTGAAACATTCACAAATATATGCAATTCCCTAGCTCATATGATTTGCATTGCAACCTGTTTTCGTTGTCGCGACTAATAACTCCTTCCAACCGCAGTTCCTGGCACAATATAATACTCTCTTTTTCCAATATAGCAGCCTGGAAACAATTTTGTATAACATTGGAGCTGATCATTAGCATTAGCAATGGACTCACTAAAATTGTTGTCACTTCTCTTTGTGCAACAATGATCTTTTTCTGAACCACCGTGTAAATCTACCAAATTTCCAAGTCAATGGCTTGCAACTCCTTCCTTTTCCAACAGTGCCATAGAAAATAAACTCTCTGGTCCATGATCACAGAAAACAACTTGAGAGGACACCATCTATAGAAGCGCAAATGTGGGTGATTTGGTAACCACATCAAGGACTTTCTTCTCACCACTTTATGTCGTTGTACCGCCATGTGTAGATACTGTGTTGCTTCATTAACAAGGCTCAATTAACAATAAAATCCACCATCTACATGGCACTTAATGGCCTCAAGAACCATGTAATTTCGTCTGACAAACTCTTGGGCCACATACTTTTTACGTCCCCTATCGACTCGTAATCCTTCAATCTCCATATAGAAAAGAATATGCAACAAATATTCTTCTTTGACAATATAATTTCTTTCCACAACACCATCATGTTTTGTAATAGAAAACTCAGACTTGATGTGGCTTGAAATTTCAATGGCAATCCAAAGTGGACATTCAAAGTAGAAGTTATGTAGCTCCTCTTGTTATCACTCTGTTCTTTGAAGTACCTCGACTCTAACATTTGTTGCAACTCCTCAGCCTAAAATATAGAATAGTGATGTTTCGTGAAGGTTGAAATTGTCCCTACTTGTTTAAATCTCTAATTATTCCCCCATGTGAGTCTTCAAATCACCAAAAATAAGTTGAATCAAGTCCTCCCAATTCTTCAGCGATATTAGTTTGCATCGTAACGTTGACATATGTGACTTTCCCATCCTTCCCACATGCGTAAATCTCCTTGTCCACATTGATTCGAGAGTATTGTAATAAGAGTTGGTATACATATTGTTGTTGTTGCTCTTCAGTTCATGTGACCCAATTCAGAGCATGCGACTCAGCAATTTACGTCTCTTATACTTGAATTTCCAGGTTTTAGAGCATTTCATAAGCTTCCTTTTACTATGTACTTTCAGAGGAATTTTGTCGAACATATGGTGTGCACTAAGTCTGATCGTGACACTCGGTGATTTCTCAAGAATCTCAGCCACTTCTAACACATTTAAAACACGTAAGTGCTCTCTTTGTTAAACAAACGAACCCCCAGTGCCAAAACCATTGTCGAGATCCTCAAAGAATTTATTCTCAACCTCTTCTATTTCAAGTTTACTATCCACAACTACATAATTCATGCCAACATCTCCTAACAAAGTATCTTCATGTCTAGATTCCAAGAAAGAAATTGGTACCTGAGTTTGTTGTATTTTTTTCTTCTCCATGTATGAATCAATTGCTTCTTGTGATTCTTTTTTCTGAATCAAACTTGTCTCTGAAATTGAATCTGCTTGCTTCACCTCATGAATCAATTTTGGTTCAAGTAATTCCATAGCACCAATAAGCTCAGTTTCTGGAATTGAATGGTCTGGTTGCAATGGATTTGATTCTGACACCAAACTCATTGTCGACAAACGGTTCCCTAGCAATTTCAAGCATTTCTGGAAAGAACTTGCATGATCGATCTAATTTGTTTGATGAACCTCCTTGCTTTCTCCCTTCACTTTGCCTCTCTGCAAAATTTCGTAGACTTTTGCTAATTCAACATCAAATTTATCTTCGAACGCTTTGAACTTCATGATCGTTTTGTTCTTATAATCGTCTTGTCCCTGGATCATTTTCTGCAGTATCAGCCAAAAAGATTCAAGTGTTGGAGTCAGACTACGATAATTTCCTTCACTATCGCGAGGCACCTCGTTGAAGCTTGACTTTGAACTCGTCATCTGCATCGCACTTGATTTTTTGTGATTCTTTTATATCCGATCTCCATTTTCGATTCAATTGAACCGTAACACTAATTCGTCATTGCCAACAGAAATTTCTTCGCCATCTATCGATCCAGAGTGCTCCCCAATTTGATAAGATCGTGAACACTTAATTGATAAGAAATGATGATTATAAACCGATTGTAATACAAAGCATTCTCTCTGGCTCACACTCAACACCTAGTCAAAACATAATCCCCCTAAAAGAAAGAGTGAGTTTTATTTATACACATAGGCTCATTAACAACTTGGCTCAATAACTAACTGTCAGCTCGCTACAGTCACCACGTCAGCAGCCATTCCCTTTCTTCGTCGATAGAAAGCTCTTCTTCTTGTGTACAAGTTCACTGTCGTAGCTATCTATCAACTTCACAGTAAGAACTATGACTCATTGGAATACATTAGAGTAAGAGAATGATTACTAGTAGAAGAGCCTATCATCTTCAAGAAAGCAGCAGAATTCAAATGTTGAGAGGTTGAAACTATTGAGCCGCCATATGAGAAACAGAGTAAGGTACGTTTTAAGTGCAAAATGCTTACACACTACACGTGCTCCTCTTCTTTACGTTATTATTGTAACGTCCCTAACCCGGTTAGGGCGTTAATCATCCGGTACAGACCAAATCCTTTCGCAAAACCACCAACTCCCACTTTAAACGTCATCTCAAACCAACCTGCAAAACAATTCCCAGAAAAAGAAATGGGAAAAGGAGGGGTGAGTGACTTCCCGACAACTAAGTCACTCAGTGAGAGAACACCCTAAACTACTTCGCCTGAAAACTAGATTGGTCAACAGTCTAAACCTAAACCACAACTCACCAAACAAGCACCTAGCGTACTGATCAAGCAACTACCAATCATTCATCATCTCTATTCATTCTCATCATTCTCATCAATCTCATCAATCTCCGAGTCAGCCGGTACGAAACCGTGCCACTGAACCCGAGCGCAGACCGAGCCCGCCGGACGAACCGCGCTACTGACCCACCATCTGCTCATAGGTACTCATATTTCCCCGACTTCAGGTTAGGGGCTTACCTCTCGCCCCGTCCCTGGGACACGCAGCATCTCATCATTTAGCATGCACATGTTATCTCTTGCGTAATTCTCAAGCAATGCCATTTTACCCTAGTCTTTTGGTTAACAGTTCTAGGTTCTCATCACAACATTCACATACATCTATCTAGGCTCGACTTAGCGACCCAACACACATTCGCACTTAGGCGTATAGTAGTATAACTCATTACATAATACAAGCAATATATTTATGACGGTTCATATAGCCCATCATTGGCTGGTTTAACCCTAGACTATCATCCAAACCTAGAATCCAAACTAAGTAATTTAGAATATGCCCTCACCTTAGCCACTTGCAGAAAATCACCGCCGAACTTAGCTCTCTTGCGGTGGACAGATTCGCAGCATCGACTTCAAAGGCACCCTTCCCCCTTCATATGAATCCGAACCTGGCTTTCCTTTTACCACTGGATAGATATGAGAGCCTACATCGTTTTTCCAGAAGACCAACCCAAGAAACAACCTACAGATGAGCCAAACTCCCTTTACACCAAGACATGATAGATCTTGAAATCTGACAGATTCTATGTCACTTAGAAATGAAGGCATAACTCTGGAACTAACCGTTAACTAGGAGATCCCACCGTTCAGATTGAATCTCTAGATGTTCTCTTGACATAGCCGCCGAGTTTGCTCCGATCAGACACCATTTGGATAGCCGATCGTCCCCATATTTCCTTCTGGTCGCAGATCCGTTCTGCATCGATACATCTCGCGAAAACATCTATAACTTTTAGAAGAGAGCTCTAAATGACAAACCGTTTGTTGGAGATGGTAGATCTATGAGAGTAGAACTTACTGTAGAAAATCCAGATCGATCCATGATGATTTGGTCGGCCGTTCCTCTGTTCTCCCAAAGCATGTATGTTTTGTCTCCAAAGACTGCATTGGCTTCTTCTTCTTTCTCATTTTCTCTCTTCTCTCCAATTGTTTCCTGCAAAATCTCTCTGTCACCAAGCTCTCTGGCTGTTGTTCGACGGCTAGGGAAAGAGAAGGAGGAGAAAATAGGTTTAGGGTTTAGTTTAGGGCATTAAATAAGGTTAGGTTAATGGGTTTTAGGATAAATGGGCTTCCTTTTAATAAAAATTCAACTGGACCGGATCTTGCGGTCCAGGATGTTACAATTATATTCCAAAGATATTCATAATTAACAAAGTTGTAATTCAAATTATACGAATCAGTTAAAAACACATGCGATTTTTTAAGGCGAATCACTTTAGTGTTTTCAAGTACATATTTTATTTTGTGATCATTTGTATTGAAAGTAGAAATTTAGAAATGCTCATATATATATATATATACTAGATAACTATCCGCACCATGTGCGGATAAAAGTATGCAATATGAATAAATAATATAACATC
>OVAN01010084.1:0-16129 GCA_900406275.1 Anastatica hierochuntica | reverse complement strand
TGTCTTGGCGCCAATTGGCGCCAGGACCATGCTCTGACCTTGGCGCCAACTGGCGCCAAGATGGGCCGTCGGTCTTTGTTCAATCGACGTCTAGATCAGCTTCTAGTTTGGTCGTTAATCGGTTTCAAGGCTCGTTCGTAGGTCTGGCATTAATTGGCATTTTAGACATTCCTGTGAAGCGACGCGGTTCTTTAATGCTTTTAGTGGTTTTGCATCGCTCCGGAGGACGTATCGTGTAGTTGTGTGGAAGTCTGTCTGAGGACCGTTGACGCTAGTCTTGGTACTCGGATGTTCTTAGTTTATTTCGGACGACGGACTTTATGCGGAGATTGGTCATGATCGACTACCTCCGAAGCTCTGAGACCGGATGGGGAAGAGGCAGCCTGAACGATGGGAATCTCAGAGCTTTCTGATTTCCTTTCGATTCCCATCTCTGAAGGAGGAAACATTGTTTCCGAGACCCTTTTCAGGCATCGATTTCGTCGAGACAGTTTTTGACCCCAACAGGATCCTACCGTTATGAAGACTCCGAGTCATCCATTGATTCATCGAGACACTCATAATATATGAGTTGTCAAAAGGTACACCTACTATCCCTTGTATATACCATTGCATATTTTAATTTTATATATGTGTTTTTATTAGTCACTCTCACGGTTTAAAATTCACCGAGATAGTGAAGTTTAAGTCCGGGGGAGGGGCTTAGTACTAAAGTTATTTTGAGTTTTGATGTTTTCTTTTCTTTTCATATTGAGTATTGCATTGTAAATAGTTATGGCTTACAAAAAACCCAAAAAAAAATCAAAAAAGTTTCAAAAACTCAAAAAAGATTTTCAATTTGTTTTAAAGCTTTGCATATAGATTGCATACATTTGCAAATACTTTGTTTGTTAGGAGCATATAGGATTGCATTTTGCATAGGGAACAATGAGGAAACTACCTCATAGATAGTTGAGTTTTGTTTAATAGCAATGCCCTCACTAGAAGTAAGATGTTGCCTATACTACTTTTTGTCTTAGGAAAATTCATGATTGGACTTGACCACTTAAAGGTCTTTGAGAATTTGGAAGTAAGCTATCTTTTGAGTCGATTCTTATCTAAGATGGCTTTTAATGAAATATAGCATCTTTCTTATGGTCTTTGTCATACTTGACCATGGGAAATCACTACATGTGAGCTATGCTTTAACCATCTTTTACCACTCTTCCTTAGCTAAAATGGCTACTCTCGTATTTAGAGTACTGACCTACCCTTGTGAACCCTTAAACCTTTCCTTCAAAATGCCCTATTATTTCGATATGTGAGGCCACTTTAGAAAAGTGCACACATGGGCAAAATCCCGAGTGAATTGAAGTTAAACGACAAAGAGGATACTTCCTTAGAGTTAACCTCACTTTAAGGATAACTAGGGTTATAGGAGGGGAAAATCTGTGTAGTTTTGGGTTCGTCTAAGTATTTGGAATGGTTAGTATTATTGAGTCAAGTAGATGTTCCTTAGTGCTTATATGATCCCAGGTTATTTCAAGAAGAAAAAGAAAGAAGGAAAATATCGAAAAAGATCAGAAAAAGAAGTGAAATAAAAAGGCACTAGAGATTAGTATTATGTCTAAGCTCTAATCTTAGAAACTAGAAGCTAAGAGAGTCCACCCTTAAAAGGAAAAAGAAACAAATTTTTCGATAAAATGCTTGAGAGAACTAGATCTATGTTGTTCACCTTGAGCTATGAAAGTTGTTTGCCCGATGGGACACCAAGGTGTTAAATGGCTAGAAGGACTTGAGGAACACTATCACACACATGTTTATATGGGCAACAAACGAGATTTGAGCCTTGTAATATGTATAGGTGATTAGATCTTCGTCACGAGAGTGGGTCGGTCGATAATAGGGGGATGCTTAGTCTATGAATAGCTTCAATCCTCTAATAAAGCCTTACCAAGTTCCATCACATCTCTAGATTGACACCAAACCCATAACCATTATCTCAAATTCCTATCTTTTTATTGATTAGATCCAAGTTCACTCATTTATTGATTTACTTTCTTGCTAGTTTACTTATTGCTTTCTTTTTTGCATTCTCATTATGTTTGGCCATGAACATCATTAGATTTAGCGGAGACCCGTGAAAACCCCCATCTAAATCGCACACCTAGACTAGGACTCTTAGTGTGTTCTCTTTGCTTAGGTTCTACTAGTCTAGCCTTCAAATCCATGGACGACCCAAAAGTACTATTATTGACCCCGCTCTCTTGAGGGATTGAAAGTAGGGTTTAAGTTTATAAATTTTAAACTTCGAAAAACTGCCCACGTCAGCAAGATAAAGCGAAAAAGAAGGTTTGTAGAATGATGAAGTAAATCGAAATCAAGCAAGAGAGAAACAAAGAAATGCAGGAGTTGTAAATCAATTGTAGGAAAACGATGTGTATTGGGTTTTCTCAGGGAAATCATTTCATCGGGATTTTAAGTTTGTTGTCAGGGAAACTTTTATGGGTCATCTTAAACTAAATTCACAATTTTATAGTTCACATACTTCCGTAACATTGACTACCTATGTTTAAGGATCGTAGACATTAACTTCCATTGAGTTTTGAATCCTAAACATGCATTCTAGACAAGATTGATTTGTTAACAAATTGCTTACACATCAACTTCTGTTGGTCTAAAATAATTTTCTCAGTTATCTTCCTTCCAGGAATTTCATCAAATAGTCTTGGTGTGTGAAATATCATAGGCTCATAAACTAGGTGATCAAGCTAATTCAAGCATTAAACACAAAGGCAAGCGAAGATCAATAGATAATTCCCCGATCTAATAACCTATCAATCATGAATTCATGAAATCCCCTGTGAGAAACCCTAAACCCAACTATAAAACTACTCAGTCATAATCAAAGAACAATCACAATATAAATCAAGAGAGAACATGATGTAATTGCAATTAAAAGAGTAAAAGGGCTAAGAAATTCTTCTCCAAAATGAAGTATAGGTTCGGATTCGTCTCCCTTAGTTTTTAAAGCTCTCTCTTGTCAAAGTCTTAGAGAAAAACATCATGGAAATTCTAACACGAGTTCAGGATTCACCTCTTCAAAAACGCTTCCTTCAAATGCTTGAAATCCGTCCAAAAAATTATATTTCCGCACAATCAAGCTTAATACCTGTAAAAACACTAAAGAACAAAAAATCGCTCCAAAGAGAACCGACTACATACTACAATACCATATATCTCGACTAAAAACCGCAATAAAAACCTATAAAATGCTAATATATCAAATCCCCAAGACTTGAATCTTTGCTTGTCCTCAAAAAAGGAAACAAAGATTAAGCCTACGGGAAAAGAAGTTTGAAAACAAAATGGACCTTATGCTATCAGTGGACCTTAATTTGCACTACTTTCGCTGACCACATACACTCTGGAAAGTTAGAACATTCTCCCCAAGAATCTCTGCATTATCTCCCATTCTCATCCATACTTCAAACTCTGAACCTACAAGTTCATCATTCATGTTAATAACTTTCTACATTCATTCAAAATAAGCGTGAGACTTTTTCACCAAAGAACTCGTAATCAGGAATTCGGGCTAGATAATCAAAGGCATCTAGTGGTGAGGCTTAAAGTGTTCTGGGGTATCAAATCTGCGCCAAGATGCAAAACATTATGCAAAATCGCAGAAGAGAAAGAGTATATTAATATCCATGTCCCCTAACTACCCAAGTACAAACCACCAAGCAAAAGTAAACCAAATACGTTCAATCATCAGGGTGCATTTAAACAACAAAATAACATGTAAATACTACTTTTTAAACTAGATATAAAGAACAAGAAGTGAAATTTTTTTATATATACACGAAAACGTGGTAGAAATTAGCAATACAATGACGTTTTTTAATTTTAGAACACCAATACAACATGAAGAAATGCAACATATCCATCTAAACCTCAAAAACACCCAACACCGAAAAATCAGACACTCAGGACCGTGTCTAAACCACCACAATTGCTTAATCCTACCTAAGTAATTAGAAGGATCATTTCTACAGTATTCTCTCTATTGTTTTTACACATGTGTGCATATAGAATCAAAGAGAAATGCATGGAGATTCAATGAGATAGGGTGAAGGTGTGGTGCCAGACTATAAGAATGAGTCTGGTCACTCAGGATTACTGAAGAGTGATAGAAAAACGGGGATGTAATCCTGAATGATGGGTGTGATTCCTGATTTCAAGTTCCTGGATCAAAGCAATTAAGTTCATTAGCAGGCCAAATCAATAGAGTTAAAAAAATTTTAGACAAAAGCCTGAGTTCCATAGATTTCTGGTGATGAGTTTGGTCATGAGGTATTCCGGTTTTCATGCGCTAAAAGCTCAAGTGAAATGGCCTATGAGAATAAAAATGAAGTGCAATGCGGAGAGATAATAGTCTAAAATCATCATAAAGCATAAATAATCCATAAGAACTGACTCAATATAACATAAAAATGACTCAAACAAGACACCAAAAGAAAATAAAAAACATAAGTAACCTCCCAGACTTATATCACACCGTCTTGGTGTGAAAAAAGTCCAAGGAAGGGGTAAGTAGCAAATAAAAAGAAAAATCCAAATAAAAAGAAAAATAAAACCAAAAGAAAAAGGAAAAGGAAAGAAAGGCTATTGTGCTGCTCGGGAAGTGCAAGGCCTGGGTCTTGGTCTGGCTCTGGGACGCCTGCCTGCATCTCCGGAGGCGTAGTCTGCTCTCCTCTTGGATCACTCCTCTCGCGAGAGTGCCTCGCGTGTCTTCCATGTCTCCTCCTCATCAGTCTCCTCCGTCTCTGTCTCCTCATTGTTATCATCTACAACAGCTACAGGTACTGGTGGCACTCTACGCCTGATAGCGTCCTCTCGAACTGACAAGCGAGGAGAACAAGAAAGTAATCGCCCTATTCTCGAGAGCCCCCTAGCAAAGCGCAACATGATGGAACTCGTCCTCTGATGGCTCTGCACTGTCCAAGCTCTGAACTGCGCAGCTGAAGTAGCAGGTGGCGGTGAAAGGTCGAGCTCATAAGCAATGAAATCCTTTGGAAATATCTCTGCGATCTCAGGATCCGTAGATACAGCAGGTGGAGGAATGTGCGCCTCATAATCAACATCATCATCATGGTCCCCAATAGGACATGAGAAACCCATCTTAAAAGAAGGGGGACAGGGGCAGAGACGCTCTGCAGGTGGTAGAAACTCAACTCCCAATGAATCAGAAAGCAATGGCAGATCCGGGCATGGCAACTTAATGTATAGAGACCTCTGCTGGTGACCCTGGAAGTGGTAGATAAAAGGTCTCAAGTCATTAAAGAACTGTTCTAGGGGGAAGCTAAGATGGCAAAATCCGCAAAATGCTTCTCATCAAGGAAAGCATAGCGAGGTCTCAAGTCATGAAAAACCTTCACGTGCTTGGGGAGTTCGAATTCTACCCTTTGATGACTAGTGAAGTCAAACCTCACAAAGCGCAAAAAACGAGTGATAAGAGCACCCGCAGCAAAAGACTTTGTCTCAGAAGCAACCACCTTGAAGAAGGCGAACTTGTCAGCAACTACCAAGACCATGTTTAGATCTGTAGCTACCACATAATGAATTTGAGCTCGCAACTCCCAAGTGTGTCTAACGCCAATGAACAGAAGACCCAACTCATCGTTGGTAACAGCAGGCTGAATAAAACTGGCGTAGATATGAGAGCTACGGACCTTGGCTGCGAGTCTATGAATCGGACTGCGGATACGATATTGCTTCACACTCCTAGAAACAAATTTCCTAGCAACAATATAGTTCCAAAACTCATTGGACCTCAGCAAAATTGGTACGTAAGTACCTCGGCCCTGTGCAACACTTAACACTCGTGCCAAATCCATAAGAGAAATAGAGTGAAAATGACCCTGCGCGATGAAAGAGAATGTGCCTTGGTCCGCTACAGGGTTGTCCAAATCCTGATAGACGAGGCGCGTGGATGCCAGGGGTAGACATGCTCCTAAAGCTCCAGCGAGCCTCGGAGTCCCATCCTATGAAAGAGATTGAAGAAGTCCTGTTGAATATCCAATGCCTCTAGGAGGTCGTCATCAATGACTCGGGTCATTGGGAATGTGATATGTCCAAAATCTTTTAGGAACTGCGAGTCGTGCTCGTCCAATTCCTTAGTAACAGGATGATTGGCGTGATGTGTGATATCGCTCCGTCTAAACCACTCATGTAGATTGGAGTTAGACCGCTTCCTCGTCTTGGGGACATCTTCGATTTTGCGTCAACCCTTATCCTGCGAAAACGAACACTTGGAAACCAAATTAGTAACCGAATCAAAACGCTACAAACACGAAAATTATTCACTCTTTTTCAAAGAGCAATGTTCCTGTGGAAATCAAACTCATAGACATCAAGAGCATGCATCAAAACAGTTTAGAAAGTAAGAACATAATCAATATATCCAATTTTCGTTTTGCAATTATAGCCCAAGTTAAAAAAAGAAAATTCATTGCAACCAATCATAAAAACAAGTAGAAATCATTCATAGAGATACCACAAAAGAATATTATCATCAATAAACAAGGCAAAAAATGAAGAACATGCATCCTCGCAAACTTCTGGCTTCTGAAACGCGAAAGTCAAAAAATCACCAAATTCAACCCTTTAATCGCTAAATTCAGGTGTAATCATACTTCTAAACATCATAGAACATGTATATAGCATCATTCAAGCATCAAATATTGATTAAAAATCAAGGAATCAAAAGTTCCCAAAACCACCCTAAAAAGTGACAAAAATTGAAATGGAGATTGTGAACCCATACCTTCAAATTAGCAAAAATTGATCGGATAGAATGACGTAAGGCAAAAAGCTAACGAGTTTAGACTTAAAAATCAGTTGGGAGGGAGATTTTTTCGGTTTTGTTTGAAAGAAGATAATGAGAACACTTACCTGATGTCGCGACATAATGATGTGTTTCATGTCAAGGATCGATCGATCCTTTTCCATCTAGTCGGGTGTGGAAATATGGCGTTGATCACTCGATTTTGGACAAGGATCGATTGATCCTTGTCCTTCTATTTTGGTGCCTGAATTTATCATCGATCGATCGATCTTGGTGCAGGGATCGATCAATCCTGGTGCAGGGATCGATCGATCCTTGCCATTGTGTCTGGGCACCTTTATCTGAAATTCTAAAACCAAAACCACAAAGAAAACAAATGCACAAAAAACGAAAAACACAAAAAACGAAGAACATAAAAAAAACCGACAAACACTACAAATTTAGCTAAATGAAAACAAAAAGTACCTAGTGGGTTGCCTCCCATTCAACGCTTGTTTAAAGTCTCGAGCTTGACTGTAATGCGATCAGATGGCAGGTGGATACGTTAAAGGAACTCACATTACTTTTTCGGGTGGCGCGTCTGCAACATATGGCTTAAGTCTTTGGCCATTCACAGTGAACATCCTTATGTTGTCTTCAAGAACGACAGCTCCATATGGTTGAACTTCAACAATCAAGAATGGTCTCGATTAACACGATTTGAGCTTTCATGGAAACAATCACAAACGTGAGTTCAATAAGAGTACTTGATCTCCAACAACGAAATGGCGTGGAATGATCTGTCCATCATGGAATTGTTTTGTCCATTCTTTGTAGATTCTTGTGTTCTCATAAGAATTCAAGTGTATCTCATCGAGTTCATTGATCTGAATCATCCGCTTCTGAGCTGCAGGCTTGATGTCGAAATTCATCAACCTCGTAGCCTATAGTCTGCTGTAATCTAACTCAATAGGCAAATGACAGGACTTCCCATATACTAAATAGTATGGAGGTGTGCCTAAGGGAGTCTTAAACGCAGTACGGTATGCCCATAGCGCTTCATCAAGCTTTGCAGCCCAATCTTTCTTTGTCTTACAAAATGTCTTCTCCAGAATTCCCTTAATTTCTGTGTTGGGAATCTCAACTTGACCACTAGTCAAAGGATGATAAGGTGTAGCTACCTTATGTCTAACTTTGTTCTTCTTCAGCATACTTTTAAATAACCTGTTGATGAAGTGAGATCACCCATCACTGATAACAACTCTGGAACTCAAAAACGCGGGAAGATGACTGATTTGAACATCTTCAAAACGACCTTGGCATCATTTGTAGGGCTGGCCAGCGCTTCAACCCATTTGGATACATAGTCCATAGCAACCAAGATGTATTGATTTCCATAGGATGGTGGGAAAGGTCCCATGAAATCAATACCCCAAACATCAAATAACTCTACTTCCAGGGTGAAGTTCTGAGGCATCTTGTTCCTTTTGTTGATATTGCCTTTTCTCTGACAGACATCGCACATGGAAACAAAATCATGGGCATCTTTGAACATAATAGGCCACCAAAATCCTGATTGTAGTACCTTCGAAACTGTCTTGAAGGTAGCGAAGTGTCTAGCATACTCTAAACCATGGCAATGATAGGAATACCCTGCACTTCTGAGTATAGAATATACCTATGGAAAAGCCCACCAGAATATCTCTTGTAGAGAAATGGATCATCCCAAAAATTGTGTATGACGTCTCTGAGGAACTTTTTCTTCGCATAGCCTACGAAATTTGGTGGCTCTACTTCGGAACTCAGATAGCTTGCAAAGTCTGCGAACCAAGAAATCTCGTCATGGATCTGTGAAATGGCAAAAACATCCGCTTCATTCAAATACTCATCCTCCAGGAAGGTTATCATGTAGACATTCTCCTCTGGAAGACTATCATCAAGTGGAGTTTCAGCATCCACTCGTAGACGAGAAAGGTGATCAGCTACACCATTCTCGATGCCTCGTTTTTCATGAATTTCCAGGTCGAAATCCTGTAACAGAAAAATTTATCTCAATAGTCTCGGTTTAGCATCTTTTTTATACATAAGATACGTCAAAGCCACATTATCGGTATGAAAAATGACTTTGGATCCCACCAAATATTGTCTAAATTTTTCAAATGCATAAACCACAGTTAAAAGCTCCTTTCCCTTAGTTGATTACTTGATCTGAGTGTCGTCAAGTGTTCTGCTGGCATAGTAGATCACATGGAGCTTCTTATCCTTTCTCTAGCCCAACACTACTCCTACGGCATAGTCACTAGCGTCACACATTACCTCAAAAGGTAAATCCCAATCTAGTGGCTGCACAATTGGAGCGCTGACTAGTTCTTTCTTGATTTTCTAAAAGGCTAACTGATAGCTGAGGTTTTTGCCCGAGATAACATTGCAAGCATACAAATGTACGTTGTAGTAGTTCAAGATCGAATCCATATAGACTAAAGGTAGCACAAAGAATGTAGAAACAAATAGCGGGCTAAGGCTAAAAAGATGTTTTGTAAGATGATGCAAATATCAAAAATAAGAAAGCGAAGAAAACAGACACGCAACGAAAAGGTTGTAAATCAATCAAAGAAGTATTGGGCATCGGGTATTCTTAGGAAATGATTCATTGTTGATTCAAACTATAGACTAGGGAATAAGATAAGAACTGTCTTGAACTCAAATTCTAATTTAGAACTGATCTACTTCTGTAGTATCAACGCCCTATGTATTAGAAATCTCGAGACTAACTTCCGTTGACCCTCGATTTCTAATCATGCATTACTAACAGATTTGATATATTCACAATTCACTTAAATATCAACTTCCATTGGCTTAAGAAGAATTGGTCATCTAAGATTCTTTGAGACATTTAAACAAACACTTTCTAGGCGTTAAATTACCTATGTTCAGAAACTAAGTGATCAGTTTAATTTCATGCATTACGAACAATCATAGATGAAGATCCATTAGATTAAATCCCTAATCATGCGATTCTAAATCAACAATTCATGAATCTCTATGTGAGAATCCCTATACCCAACGAACATATTACTCACTCATGGTAATTGCAAAAACACATATCCAATTCAAGAGAGACATGATTGTATTAAGCAAAAACAAGAGTACAAAGGGTTCCGAAAACTTCTCGAATCGAAGAACAAAGAAGCTTCTTCTCCCTAAGTTACAAATCTCTCTAAATCTCTCTAAAACTCTCTAAAACTCTCTAAAACACTCTAAAATTGCATAATCAAACAGGAAAAATGATTCTAGGTCGTTTGATAGCAATTCGGTCCCGAAATAAGTTCGGTCTGGTTCTTCGTAAAATTTGTCCGCAATTCAGGTATCAAAAGTTGCGTCAAAATGCAAGACATTATGCAAAATCACAGGAGAGAAAGAGTATATTGATATCCATGTCTCCTAACTACCCAGGTACAAACCACCAATCAGAAAATAAACCAAATATGTGCATTCTTTAGGGTGAATCTAATCAACATAATAATATGTAAATGCTAATTTCTAAACTAGATATACAAAATTAAACATTAATTTTTGTTATTTTCAGAACGAAAATCTGGTTCAAATTAGCATATCAATGAAGTTTTTAAACTCTAAATCAGCCATACATCATGAAGAAATGCAACACATCCATCTAAACAACCTAAACACCCAACACCGAGAAATCAGACAATGAGGATCGTGTCTAAACCACCTAAACTGTTCAATCCTACTTAAGCAATTAGAAGGATCATGTCTACCCTATTCTCTCCATTGTTTTTACACTTGTGTACACATAAGATGAAAAAAAGATGCATGGAGAATCAAGGAGATAAGGTAAGGGTGTGGTGCCAGACTAAAGATGAGTCTGATCACTCATAATTATCGAAAAGGATTGTAGAAAAGTGAGGGTGTAATCCTGAATGATGGGTTTGATTCTTGATTTCAAGTTCCTGGATCAAAGAAATTAAGTTCATTAATAAACCAAATAAGATAGAGTTAAAAACATTTCAGACAAAAGTTTGAGTTTCTGAGATTTCTGGTGGGGAGTTTGGTCATGAGTTATTCTTGTTTGCTTGCGCTAAAAGTCTAAATGAAATGGTTAATGAACATATAAATAAAGTGCAATGCGCATAAATAATAGTTTGAAATCATCATGAAACATAAACAATCCATAACTGACTCAATAAAAACATCAAAATGACTCAAACAACACCGAGAGAAAAATTAAACCATGAGTAACCTTCCCCTGACTTATCTCACACCGTCTCGGTGTGAAACAAATCCAAGGAAGTGGTAAGTAGCAAATAAAAATAAAAATAAAATCAAGATCAAAAGAAAAAAGAAAAAGTAAACTTACCTGAAAACCTGTTATATAGCCTCGTAATTGAGACAGGGATCGATCGATCCATGTACAGGGATCGACCGATCCCTGTCCATCTGTCTGCTGATCTTTTTCCCGCAATAGAAAGGCTACTGGGTTGCCTCACACTCAGCACTTGTTTAAAGCCTCGAGCTTGACTATGGTTGTAGGTGTTAATCATAAGAATCAAAAGGTTGAGCCAACACACCTTTAGTCCTTCTCCTATCAGTGTAAGAAACAACATGTTCAAGAGAATACATTGTTTTCCATGGCCAAGAGACAATCGTCTCATCAAAGAAGATCACTACCAGCATAGTATATATCTTTAAATATTCTTTGATTGGTAGATGCTCATGGCGATCAAATGCATTAAGTGGAAAGACAAAGTCAACTAAAGGTTCAAACGAATTTAAGACATCTCAACTTCATCTCCATCAATCATGTAAAGCACAATATTCTCATCTCTCGAGTCCATTTCAACCTCAAAATTTTCTATCTCATTCAAGATCTTATCAATATCAAGCACATCCTCAATGTAAATTTTTCAAGAAGAGATCTAGATGTTTCGAGCATAGAAAAGTTAAACTCAGGATCATGATCCTTCAAAGAACACAAATAATGTATGTCAAAACATATCTCATGGTAATCCCTAGCAAGCTTTTCAACTCTTAAGTCATCCATCCTTTGAGATTCAGATATCAAATCATAGCATTCGTCAATGAGCAACGGAGTATCTAAATTACAAGCTACATCTTCAATGCAAGGCATGTAACTATCTTCATAATCATTAATTTCAAAGGTTGAGTAGCACGTACCTTTGAGTTGGCATGGTGGAACCCAATATATTACCTCTTTAATAGCATGAGCCATCTTTATTTCAATGCATGTGAGCTCTCTTCCTTCAAGTGCTGCCCGGTGGGCGAGGAGCTTCAAGTGAATCATAGCTGCTAAGGTACTCCTCTTCATCAGTGGATTTTCCTTGCTTTCTTCATCCAACCTTACTCTTTGTTCTTGTGTAAGCACACTTTCATCGAATGGTGGCTCTACATATGACTCCCACTTAAGTTTCTCCTCTTCTTTCAATCCTAGTAATTCTTTAAGTGTTGCATCCTGTCTCTGAGGCCAATCATTGCAACCCATGGCCATCAAACATGCAAAGAAAAAAACTAAAGAAAAAAATTAGTAACAAAATTAAAAAAATGCCTTAGGCGCACAATGATCCTAAGCTCTAAGATAACCAATAGGTTTTCGCCCGAGATAACACTACAAGCGCACAGATGTACGTTGTAGTGGTTTGGGATCGAATCCACAAAGACCAAAGGTAGCACGAAGAATATAGAATCAAACAGCGTGCTAAGGCTAAAAAGATGTTTTGTAAGAAGATGCAAATATCGAAAATAAGAAAGCAAAAAAAGAAGACATGCAACAAAAAGGTGGTAAATCAATCAAAGAAGTGTTGGGCATCAGGTATTCTCACGGAAACGATTCATTGTTGATTAAAATTATAGACTAGGGAACAAGTTAAGAAACGTCTTGAAGTCAAATTATAATTTAGAACTGATCTACTTCCGTAGTATCAGTGCCCTATGTATTAGAAATCTTGAGACTAACTTTTGTTGACCCTCGATTTCTAATCGTGCATTACTAACAGATTTGATATGTTCACCATTCACTTAAACATCAACTTCCATTGGCTTAAGAAGAATTGCTCATCTAAGAATCTTTCAGGCATTTAAACAAACACTTTCCAGGCGTTAAATTACCTAAGTTCATAAAATAATTGATCAATTTAATTTCATACATCACGAACAATCATAGATGAAGATCCATTAGATTAAATCCCTAATCATGCGATTCTATATCAACAATTCATGAATCCCTATGTTAGAATCCCTAAACCCAACGAATAGACTACTCACTCATGGTAATTGCGAAAAACAAAAATCAAATTTAAGAGAGACATGATTATATTAAGCAAAAACAGCAGTAAAAAGGGTTCCGAAAACTTCTCGAATCGAAGAACAAAGAAGCTTCTTCTCCCTAGGTTACAAAACTCTCTAAAGCTCTCTAAAACTCTCTAAAAGTGCATAATGAAACAGGAAAAACGATTCTAGGTCGTTTGATAGCAATTCGGTCCCGAAATAAGTTCGGTCTGGTTCTTCGTAAAATCGGTCCGCAATTCGGGATAGGGATCTGTCGATCCTTGTCCAAATTTCTTGGTATTTTCAAGCTTTTCAAAAACACTTCCTTCGACGCTCGAAATCCATCCAAAATGCATTCTTTTCTCACATTCAAGCTCGATTCCTTTAAAAATAACGAAGAACAAAAATTCGCGTCAAAACAATCCGAATACATACTAAAAATCTTAGATCTCGTGTGAAAACCGTAGTAAGAACCTACTAAAATACTGACACATCACTAAAAAACAGTCAGTATGAAAATAAAATTTGACATCCTTGTAAAGCAATCGAGTCATGGGTCTGGCTATCTTGGAGAATTCCTTTATAAACCGTCTCTAGAGTCCTACATGTCCAAGAAAATTTTGAAGATCCTTGATAGATGTAGGAGGTTGCAGGCTCGCCATCACCTCTATCTTGGCTCTGTCAACTTCGATACCCCTCACTGAAATCTTGTGGCCAAGTACAATTTCATCCTGCACCATAAAGTGACCTTTTTCCCAATTCAAAAACATATGTATCTCCTCACATCTTTCTAAAACCCTGCAGAGGTTAGACAAACAGTTAGTAAACGAAGAATCATATATACCGAAAATTCATCAATGAAGACTTCCATGATATATTTGATCAAGTTTGTGAAGATGGACATCATGTAGGGTTGGAAAGTCGCAGGTGTATTGCCCAGTCCGAAAGACATTCTTCGGTAGGCATATGTGCCATAAGGCCATGTGACTGTGGTCTTTTCTTGGTCTGCCGGATGGATGGGAATCTGAAAGAAACCTAAATAACAATTAAGAAAACAATTGTAAGGATGATTATCAGGTCTTTCAAGCATTTGATCAATAAAAGGAAGTGAAAAATGATCTTTTCTTTTGGCCGATTTCAGCTTCCTATAGTCAACGCACATCTTGTGGCCTCTGATTTTCCTTGTGGGAATGGGCTCATTCTTCTCTTGAGTTATGAAAATGATTCCACCTTTCTTTTGTACAACATTTACTAGACTTACCCATGTAGTGTCTGAGATGGGATAGATCACACCTGCTTCCAAGAGTTTCAGAATCTCATTCTTGACAACCTCCATTATCTTAGGATTGACACTCCTTTGATGTTCGATAGAAGTCTTGGATTCATCCTCCAAGTGGATCCTATGCATGCAAAAATCTGGAGAAATACCTATGATATCATCCAAAGAATATCCCAACGCTTTTTGAATACTTCCTCAACTTCGAAAGAAGTAAGGTAGTCTCAACATTGTTCAGATTAGCATTAACAATCATAGGATATGTAGAGTTGGAATCTAAGAAAACATACCTTAGTCCTGTAGGTAGTGGCTTGAGTTCGATTTTTGGAGCTTTCAACTCGCTCACATCAGCACTCCACCTCGCCACTAATGAGGTAGATGTCGCAAGAGATGGCTCTTCAAGCTTGATGTATGCAACCTTCTTCTCAATAGTAGGTGCTGAGTCCAGCAACTCAGCAACCTCAGATGTATCTTCGTTCAGAAACTCATACTAACCTTCAATCTGAGTCAATGAAAGTCGTAGTGGATCCTCAGTATAGAGCTCTTTAGCAGAGTCTTCAATCACATCAGCAAGTGTGTCAACCCAAAACGTGTGCCCATCAATGGTAGGCTTCTTCATGGATTTCTCAATGTTGAACTTCATATTCAACTTCCCAAGGCGGAAATCTATCTGACCGTTCTCCACATCGATCATGGCTCTAGAAATAGATAATAACAGTCTTCCCAGGGTAATAGGATCCTTGGGTTCTTCTTCAAGTTCCAAGACTACGAAATCTGTAAACACATATCCCTCTCCAACTACAACAGGAATGTTGTCTAGGATACCCACTAGTCTTCGAATAGATCTATCTGCAAGCACCAATGACATACTTGTGGGGTTGTAGTTTGTCAGATTCAACCGCTACGATACAAAAAAGGGCATCACACTGACTCCTGACCCCAAATCACAGAGAAATCGCTCAAAAATAAGTGATCCAATCCTACAAGGTAATAAAAAGGACTTGGATCCTCTCATTTCTCCTGTGCGATTTTTTGAAAAACTGTGCTACACTCCGCAATAAGCACTTATACACCTTTTTCTAGAGAAATTCTATCTGAAAGAATCTCCTTCATGTAACTCTTAAGAGAAGGTACCATCTTGACTTCCTCTACGAAATGCAATCGTACATGTAACTCACTGTGGGACCCGAAATTCTCACTGTCAATGTTATGTGGTTTGTGGGAACCAAAATTCTCACTGTCAATGTTAAGTGGTTCACAGACTCTCTTTAGCCAAAGATTGACAGATCAAGCGGTGAGTTAATAAGTTAGTAAATAAGAAATACGAAAGTAAAAGATAGACAAATTACAAAACGAAACGAATTGATAACGAAGGTGGATTAATACGAAACATATTGCGAAGCGATATGAATTCAACGGTGATAAAGTAACATGATTCGTAAAACAAGTTAACGTGAACGAATACAGAATGAATACGAGAATGAATCTAAAGTAAAACGAGAAAGCGTAAATGAAGAACGATTCGACAGACATAGTNGACGATTACCTAGAACTACAGCGTAGACTCGTAACCTAGTTGAGACGCAGCTCGCTAACAAAAACAAAATAAGAACCCTAGTTTTTCTAAGTGTTTTTGCGGTGACGAAAAGTTCTGTGAATGAATTGTCTTCTCCTCCTTCTTCTTTCACTTCGCATCCTTTATATAGATCTTCGTGGGTTGGCTCGATTTCCTTTTTCGTCCCGAT
>OVAN01010083.1:0-16129 GCA_900406275.1 Anastatica hierochuntica | reverse complement strand
CTTCGTTATTCATCTCAATTTCGCCATACGAATCTCGTTAATCTGAATCTCACTATCTGTTCGCATATTCGTTTTACTCATGCTTTATGTTTGATCTTATCTCGCAGCTTAGTTTCGTATTCTTTATCCATCAACTTTCGTATTCACTGCTTGATCTGTTGATTTTTGGCTACAGAAAGTCTGTGAATCACATAACATTGACAAGTGAGAATTTCGATTCCCACACAACTCAATGATTGAATCAGATCGTTGCAGAAGAACAGAGAAGAAGAAGGAGAATCGAAGATTGTCAGATGCAGAAAGTAAAAGACACAGAATGATTACATGTTCAACCTCCATCGTTAGAACAATGACAACCTACTCACGCCAGGGATTTTTCTGGTGAAGATTCACTATGATCCGGTGAGGTTTGAGGTTACAAAGCTCTCACACAATCACTCTCTCTGTTTTTAATAAGAAGATACAAAGAAAACAAAGAAACAGAAAAGGACTTGATCTCGAGCTTTCTCCGATGAAGCGTGGAACAACGAATCCAACAACCTCCAACAAACTCTAACAAATTGAGTTTTAATCAATCTCTTTCACCATCTCTCAAAGAGGAACAGATCCGACTTCAGTAGCTCCAGACCCGACCCGAATCAACTTCAAAAGACCGGATCTAGCAGCTGATTGTAAAAGGCTCATGACTCAAGCCCATTTTCAACAAAACTCCACCAATGGCTTGTAGTCATACCTCAACATACAACAACTCTGCTTCAACCTCTTCTCACCTAAGGATCTTCCCTGCCCTGTTTTTCCTTTAACATCGGTTTACTCAGAGCTTAGATGAAGCAACTTCAATGCCTCATCTACCTTATTAACTGGCAAAACTTTTGTAAATATGTCCGCAGATTTATAAGAGTAGATATTTTGATTACCTTTAACCATCCTTCTTCATCTTCTCTCTTATGTGATGATATTTGACATCCATGTGCTTTGTTCTCTCATGGTGGACATTGTTCTTTGACAAATCTATCGCACTTTGTGAGTCACAAAAATGCTCCACCTGCTCTTGAACATACCCAAAATCTGCAAGTAACCCACATAGCCACTTAGCTTTTTTTGCAGCCTCTGATAAAGCTATGTATTCTGATTCTGTAGTCGAAAGTGCAACAACTTTTTGAACTCCTGATTTCCAGCAAATGGCCATTCCTCCAAGTGTGAATACAAACCCTGTGATTGATCTTCGCCGATCAAGATCTGATACGTAATCTGCATCGCTATAACCACGCAACTTCAAGCCACTCCTCCTCTAAAACACCAGCTTCTTCCCGACTGATCCTCTGAGATATCTAAGTAGTCATTTTACCGCCAACCAATGTTCTTTAACTAGTTTTGCCATGAACCTGCTTACCAGCCCGAGACCATACACCACATCCAATTTTGTTCCGATCATGCTATACATTATATAACCAACAACGTTAGCATAAGGAATTGTTTTCATGTAGCCTTCATATCTCTTAATCTCCTCATCACTCGCAGATTTCAACTTAAACTAAATAGCAATAGGAGTTAACACAACTTTTGCTTGGTCAAGATGAAAAATCTTTAAAATTTTTTTAGTATAGCCTCTTTGAGACAACTCCAACCTGAACTGAGACATGTTCCTACTGATTTCCATTCCTAAGATCTTCTTTGCATAGCCTAAATCCTTCATTTCAAAAACTTCATTCAACTGTTTCTTCAGAAAACTGATCTCTTGTTTATTCCTAGAAGCAACCAGCATATCGTCGACATAAAGCAAGAGATATATCTATGACCATCTGAATTCTTTTTCACATATACGCAATAGTCCCTTTCACTTCTTGAGAAGTTAATCCCTTTCATGAACTCATTGAACTTCTTGTTCCATTTCCTTGGGCTTTTTTTTAAGTCGTACAAGGATTTTTTGAGTAAACAAACCCAATCTTCGTTTCCCTTAACTACAAAACCCTCCGGTTGTTGCATATATATTGTCTCCTCTATTGATCAAATGAATTATCAAAGGGAACATTTGAAAGAGAAGCTTAACATACTAAAAGGAGTTATGGTACTACTGGAGCTGTATAAATGGTACTACTAGAGCCGAAAAAATTGGTACAACTAAGGTCTGGATGAGATCTGGTTATGTGTTAACTTTAGTGAGGGGACCACTAGGACCACATTGATGAGTTGGCACATCTAGAGAGGTCACCAACGGTCCAATACAGCTGGTGCCTTCTCATTATTAGCCAATCGTTGTTCATTCCTTATTTAGTATGTTTGCAAGTCTAGGTTCATTATTCCTTTTGTATCTTTCTTATCTTGAAAAGCCTATAAAAGCTACCAGTTGTTCATTAATAAAAATTAAGTCTTTCCATTATCATTCTCTCGTCATAATGTTCTTAACAATGTTCTTCAATCCATCTTAGATTCTTGTTACTACTAAAACAGATTTTATATTCTCTAAATTCTTTCATGGTATCAGAGAAATTGGTTACAAATTCTTAAAGATTCTGGATCTTGTTCTTTATTTTCTGGTTTTGTTTCACAAAAGAATTTCAAAACTCTCGGATCATCCTCAAAGTCAGCAACTTTCCGTGGATTTAGGTGAATATCTCTTGGATCTCCAACAAAGAAAGTTGTTTTCTTCGTAAATCCGTGAGTTTGAGTCTTTAAGAGCTGTGTTCTTCGTCGGTTCTTTAAAAAGCTAGCTTCTTTACGTCAGATGTTCATCAAATCTGCTCATTTCCAGCGGTTTCTTAAGCAAAGTGACTGTATTTCCGTCAAATCTAGCTCCTTTCATCAAAGTTATTCAAGAACAAATCGTTTTCTTCAAGTTTGATTCGGTAAAGCTACTCCTTTTCTTCAAGTCTTAAGTATCAAAATGGAAGAAATGGTTCAAAGTAGTGCTGGTCTCAAACCCGTGATTATCTCGGTTATGTTAAAGGGCTCTAACTATACGTTGTGGTCTAGAACTATCAAAACCTCCCTTTGTGGCAAAGGTCTTTGGGAACACATCTTGGAAGACAAGAGTGTAAGCGAAGATGAAGATTCAAAGGAGAAGGATGAGGTTTCAAAGAGAGAAGAAGCTAAGTAGTTCCAAGAGGATCAACTTGCACTTGGTTTCCTTCAAAACTTCTTGGAATCGTCTATATTGGAGGCTTACTCCTATTGTGAAACCGCGAAATCTCTTTGGGATACTCTCAAGAGAGTATATGGAGATGTTTCAAACCTTAGTCGCATCTATGAGACTAAGAAAGTCATCAATGAGTTGAATCAAGAGGACTTAGACTTCAAAAGGTATTTTGGTAAGTTTCAATCTCTTTGGAGTGAGCTTGACGCTTTAAGACCAAAATCTATATATCCAAAGGTGCTAAATGAAAGACATGAACAAGATAAGACCTTCGATCTACTTCTCAATCTAAATTCAAGCTACAATGATGTCATCAAATCCATTCTAAGGGAGACTAAGCTTCCTAGCTTTGAAGAAGTGTGCTCTCGAATACAAAAATAAGAAGGGTCTATCAGCTTGTTTGATGGGAAGAAAGAACTAGTGACCGCTCACAAAGGAGTGTTCAAGGCCAAAGAGAAGAAAACTTGGGTGTGTGATCATTGTCATAAGAAGGGCCATCTCAAGGAGAAGTGTTGGATTCTCCATCCACACTTGAAGCCGACAAAGTTTAAGGATTCCAAGGAATCTAAAGCCAATCTAGCTCAAGGAAAGGATCAAGCTGAAAGCTCTAATCAATGAAGGGAATTGGCATTACATGCGTCTATAGAGTATGTAAAGGAGAGTGGCTTGGAGGATCTTATCAAGGCTTATGCCTCTAAGCTCGATACCTCTTACTTAACCTCTCATTTAAATGCTAATTTGGATCATAAGCTTGTTGTAGATTCGGGTGTCTCTCACCATATGATTAAAAAAGCTAAGTTACTAAATAACTTAGATCATAAAATGGTAGGGAAGGTCACAATTGCCGATGGCAAGAGTGTTCCAATAGAAGGAACATGTACTTTGAATCTATTTAACAAGAAAACCGATGCCTTTTATATCCCTAAGTTTAAATCAAACTTAGTTTCGGTTAAAAGAGAAACTAATGATCTAAAATGTAACATTATTTTCAGTCCTAATGATGTTAAGTTTGAGGATATTGAGAATGGTAAAGTTCTTGGAAAAGGAAGAACCGAAGATGAGCTCTATGTCATCAATAATGCTTCTTTAAGATCGGCGGATCCTAGCTCTTCTTTAGCTTTAAATTCTAGCATTTCCTCTAATAAAAGTGTATTGTGGCATGCTAGATTAGGCCACCCTCACTCTCGTGCTCTTAGTTTGATGTTACCTAATGCTTCTTTTTATCATACAATTTGCGAGGCATGTATTCTTAGGAAACATTGTAGGGTTGTGTTTCCTAAATCTACTACTATCTATGAGCATTGCTTTAATTTAGTACATTCGGATGTATGGACTTCTCCTTGCATATCTAGAGATAGACATAAATACTTTGTGACATTCATTGATGAAAAGTCTAAATATACATGGGTAACATTATTACCATCTAAGGATAGAGTATATGAAGCTTTCATTAATTTTCACAAATATGTTACTAATGAATTCAATGCTAAGATAAAAGTGTTTAGATCGGATAATGAAGGAGAGTACACAAGTCAAAGATTCAAGGAATACTTAAGCAAGCATGGGATATTACATCAAACAAGTTGTCCTTATACTCCTCAACAAAATGGAGTAGCGGAAAGGAAAAATAGACACCTAATGGAAGTGACAAGAGCAATGATGTTTCAAGCTAATGTTCCAAAGATGTTTTGGGGAGATGCGGTTTTGGCCTCATGCTATCTGATCAACCGAATTCCGACAAGGGTTTTACAAGACTTGGCGCCATTTGAGGTACTCTATCGAACCAAACCTTTCATTGATCACTTACGTGTTTTTGGGTGTGTTTGCTTTGTATATGTTCCAAGAGATCAAAGGAACAAATTGGAAGCTAAGAGCACTAGGTGCATATTCCTTGGATACTCAACAACACAAAAAGGCTACAAATGTCATGATCCTTCTACCAATAAGAGCTTTGTGTCTAGAGATGTGAAGTTTATTGAGGATCAATGATATTATGACAAAATGAAAGAGAGGATCTAGAAGAGTTATCTAGACCGTCGGACCTACCACCAAGTTTGAAGTTCTTGTTGGATCATTTGGGTAATGGTAGGCTCAAGGATTCAACACAAGATACTACTCCATCAAATCAAGAGGATAATGGAGAAGATCGAGAAGAAGAACGAGATGCAAAAAATCATGAACAACCTCAAGCTCAAGCTCAAGCGGAAGAGTCCTTTCAAGACATAAATCAAGAAGGACATATTCAAAAGGAGGAAGAGCATATGGTTGAAGAGGAAGTAGTTGTACCAGTTCCACCGGAGGAACATATGGTTGAAGAGGAAGTAGTTGTACCAATTCAACCATTAAGAAGGAGTGCTAGACTCAGGAAGAATACAAGAGTTTATTACAACAATCTAGTCGTGGCTCACCCAATACAATCCGTGTGTTCTATTGACCTCTTACCACCAGCTCATCAAGCATTTCTTGTTAAAATTGAAGAGCATGAGATTCCGCAAAGCTAATGAGGAGGCTAAGGAAAAGAAGGTTTGGATAGAAGTCGTGGGAGATGAAAGGGGAGCAATGGAAAGAAATCACACTTGGGATGTGGAAGATCTTCCAAAAGGGAAGAAATCCGTTACTTCTAGATGGGTCTTTACTATCAAATACAAGAGTAATGGAGATATAAAGAGATACAAAGCTCGACTAGTTTCAAGAGGGTTCTCTCAAACTTATGGACAAGACTATACCGAAAATTTTGCACCAGTGGCAAACTAAACACAGTAAGGGTAGTTTTCTCATTGGCTACCAATATCTCTTGGGATCTTTGGTAAATGGATGTAAAGAATGCCTTCTTTCAAGGAGAGCTCAAAGAAGAAATGTATATGGCTCCACCTCCCGGTCTTAAAGATCTTTGCAAACCCGGATAAGCTCTTAGACTAAGGAAGACTATTTATGGATTGAAACAATCACCAAGAGCTTGATATCAAAAATTGAGCTCAATTCTCCTTGATCACAGTTTTAAAAGGTCACATTCAGATCATATCTTGTTTACACTCAAAAGCTCAAAAGGACTTGTAGTCATTTTGGTGTATGTGGATGATCTCATCATTAGTGGAGATAATAAGGAAGGAGTTCAGCGTACAAAAGAGCTTTTAAAAAAAGCATTTGATATTAAAGATCTTGGTGAATTGAAGTATTTCCTTGGTCTTGAGATCTATAGGTATTCATNAGGACTTGTAGTCATTTTGGTGTATGTGGATGATCTCATCATTAGTGGAGATAATAAGGAAGGAGTTCAGCGTACAAAAGAGCTTTTAAAAAAAGCATTTGATATTAAAGATCTTGGTGAATTGAAGTATTTCCTTGGTCTTGAGATCTATAGGTATTCATAAGGATTGTTTGTATCTCAAAGAAAGTATGCGCTTGATCTTCTCAAGGAAACCGGTAAACTTGGTTATAAATCGGCAAAGACACCTCTTGAGGATGGTTACAAGGTCAATAGAAAGGGGGAGCAAGGAGATGAGAAGTTCAAAGATGTTGAGCAATATAGAAGACTTGTTAGAAAACTAATCTATCTCATACTCTCTAGGCCTGATCTATGCTTTGTGGTTAATCAAGTAAGCCAACACATGAAGGAGCCATCGATTTATCATTGGTCTATGGTTGAAAGGATCTTGAGATACATCAAAGAATCACCAGGTCAAGGAATTTGGATGGGAAAGAATGGAAATACCGAAATTGTAGGATATTGTGATGCGGATTGGGTAGGAGATATAATAGATAGAAAGTCTACAACCGGTTTTTGCACTTTTATTGGTGGGAACCTAGTAACTTGGAAGACTAAGAAGCAAAAAGTTGTATCATGTTCAAGTGCGGAAGCGGAATATATAGCTATGAGGAAGCTCACCAATGAATTCACTTGGCTAAAGACTCTACTCAAAGACTTTGGGATCGAGAAAAAGGATCTTATTACATTTCATTGTGATAATCAAGCCGCCATACATATAGCTTATAATTCGGTATTTCATGAAAGGACCAAGCACATAGGGATAGATTGTCACAAGGTTCGAGAGAAGATAGAAGAAGGAGTCATTCTTCCATGCTACACAAAGAGTGATGATCAACTCGCGGACATCTTCACCAAAGTCGCAAGTATCAAGGTTTGCAATCACATTTTTGAAAAACTTGGACTTGTGGACTTGGCATTACCTCATTAATCAAATGCCCCCTAGCTCATTAGATCATACTCTTTTTCCCTCAATGTGGTTTTGTCCCACGTGGTTTTCCACATTGAGGTTTTTAATGAGGTGATACTAATGAGTTCTCTCTTCCAAGTTCAGACTTTTCGGGTGATTCCAAAGTCTAAACTTGAGGGGGAGTATTGATCAAATGAATTATCTAAGGGAGCATTTGAAAGAGAAGCTTAACATACTAAAAGGAGTTATGGTAGTACTAGAGCTGTATAAATGGTACTACTAGAGCCAAACAATTGGTACAACTAAGGTCTGGACGAGATCTGGTTGTGTGTTAACTTTAGTGAGGGGACCACTAAGACCACATTGATGAGCTGACGCATCTAGAGAGGTCACCAACGGTCCAATACAGCTGGTGCCTTCTCATTATTAGCCAATCATTGTTCATTCCTTATTTAGTATGTTTGTAAGTCTAGCTTCATTATTCCTTTTGTATCTTTCTTATCTTGTAAAGTCTATAAAGGCTAACAATTGTTCATTAATAAAAAATAAGTCTTTCCATTATCATTCTCTCTTCATATTGTTCTTAAGAATGTTCTTCAATCCATCTTAGATTCTTGTTACTACTAAAACAGATTTCATACTCTCTAAATTCTTTCATCCTCTAGATCTCTGTGTAAGAATGTGGTTTTAACATCTAACTATTCTAGCTTCATGTCCTCATAGGCTACTATCTCAAGCAAAACTCTAATGGATACATGCTTGACCACGGGTGCGAAAATTTCATTGTAATCTACACATTCCTTTTGAGAATATCCCTTAACAACTAACCGTGCCTTATACCTCTCTTTTTCAACCCCAAGTATTCCTTCTTTCCTCTTAAAGACCCATTTAAAACCTATGACTCGTTTAACAGGAGGTAACTTAACAAGATCACATGTTCTGGTTTTAGTCAAAGAACGTACCTCTTCTCCTATGGCCGCATTCCACAGCTCCTAGTCTTTGTCTTTTGTTGCCTCCAAATAGTCATTAGGTTCTGCAATATCCTCATCTTCTGTAGCAAGAAGTGTCAGCTCCACCACATGGTTACTATCCCTAAATCTCAAAGGTAGTATATATAGTTTGCCTCCTCACCCTGTCCTAGGAGGCCATCTTCTCTATATGACCTCCCTGAACCATCACTGTTTGTTTCTTCTACTGATTCTAGTGAATCTTCTTGGTCAGATTCAATTGCTGCAATACCATTTTCGATATTCAGTTCAAACTCCATCTTCTGAGTTTTTCCAGTCTCGACTTCCCCTTCTGCTTGAGCATCTGTTTTATACAACTGTTGTTCTCTAAAAACTACATTTCTACTCACCTCTATTTTCTTGTCTTCAAGAAGCCAGATTCTATAACCTTTCACACTAGTAGGATATCCGAGAAAGACACCTTTCTTAGCTCTAGGATTTAATTTTCATCATATGTATGTGCATACACAATAGAACCAAATCTTGTGAGATAAGAGTAATCTGGTTTTTTACCATACCAGATTTCATCAGGTATTGCTTCATCAATAGCTTGCGAGGGAGACTTATTAATCACATGTACCGCTGTACTTGCAGCTTCAGCCCAGAAGAGTTTAGGTAGACTTGATTCACTCAGCATACTACGTACTTTATCCATTATAGTACGATTAATATGCTCAGCCACATCGTTCTGCTGAGGCGTATAAGCCACTGTCTTGTTTTGTACGATACCACTCTCTGCACAAATCAAGTCAAACTACGAGTTACAAAACTCTAACCCATTGTTGGTTCAGAGTTTCTTTATTTTTCTGCCAGATTGATTCACATCCATTACTCTCCAAGTATTTAATCTGTCAAAAGTTTCACTCTTTGTCTTGAGAAAAAATATTCAAACCTTTCGACTGTAATCATCAATCACACTCAGAAAGTATTGATTACCTCCTAATGTCTTTGGTACATAGGATGATTCCCATAAATCCGTATGAATATAATCCAACAGTCCCTTTGAAATGTGCTTTCTTGTACCAAACTTAGACATGTGAAGTTTGCCGAAGATACAATCTTTACAAAACTCAAGCTGAGTACACTTCTTGTTGTCTATAAAGCCTCTTCTCTTTAGTAAGTCTAGCCCCCTTTGACTAATATGACACAGTTTGTTGTGCCATAAAAGTGTCTCATCCCCTGAAACCTCATGACTTAAACCCTTTGAGAACTCTGCAGTTTCTTTTGTAACCGGAAAATACAATGTACCAAGTCTTTCTGCCTGTATCCAAGTATCTCAAGAGTGCCCAGAGATATAAGATTTCTTTGCATACCTGGTATGAATCTGACTTTTTATCATATCACTACAGAACCATCTTGATTTGTTATCTTGACAGATCCAATACCTTTAACTCGAGACAACGTGTCATTAGCCATCCTAACAGAGCCTATTGCAGTTTCATCTAGGTCCATAAACCAATATTTTTTCCAACACATGTGAGAGGAGCAACTAGAGTCTATGATCCACCTTGACTCCAATTCATCAAGAGTGACTGTCAAGACCCCTTCCACATACAACATATCCACCCGTGTCTCAGCATTATTCACTTGTGAATTCTCTCCATGTTGAGGAAACTTCTTTTTAGGTTCGTTATCTCTCATTGGGCACTGCATCTCGAAGTGCCCTTGTTTACCATATTACCAACAAGTCTTTTTCTTAGACTTCCCTTTGCCTTTTGCCTTATTGCCTTTGGAACCAAATTGCTTCTTATCTTCTGCCTTTTTCCAGTTTGACCCACTCTTGCCCTTAATGTACAAGCTCTCTGCCACAACTTTAGACTCCCTTTCTTGATACCCTGAGTATAACTCCTTAGACTTAATGGCTGAGATCACTTCATGCATCGACAATGTGGACTTGCTATACCTCAAGGTGTCTTTCAATCCATCAAAATGATGAGGTAGAGACATCAACAACATTACATCTTGATCCTCATCAATAATGGTCACCTCTGCGTTTTCAAGATTTGTTATGATCTTCAAGAAATCATCCACAATTCTTTCTATAGAATGAGCCATATTCATTTTGAAGCCAAAGAGTTTCTGCTTCAAATGAATCCTGCTTGTTAGAGTCTTCGCCATGTACAAATCATCTAAAGTTTTGAGCATTCCGATTGCGGTTTTCTCCTTGATAATCTTTCTCAAGACACAATCAGAAACACTTATAATGATTGTACTCTTGGCCTCCCTTTGTTTCTCAAACACAGACTTACTATCTTCTTTAATAGATGAATCTTCTTTCTTCTCAAGACTGCTCGTAGTAACATCAACATATATAACATCATAGAGTCTCAGGATTTCTAGATACGCTCTCAACTTTTCTTTCCACAACATATTATCACCAGATCCATTGAATTTCTCGATACTTACCTTTGCCGACGACATTGTTCTGAAAGCTCGATCCCTCGTTCACGAGGCTCTGATACCAATTGTTGCAATCGCCTCTGAGAATCACCAGTTTGCAACACAAGCTTTTAGGTTTATTGTCATCGATTGTATTCAAGATCTAACAACTCAATGACTGAATCAGATCGTTGCGGAAGGACAGAGAAGAAGAAGGAGAATCGAAGATTGTAAGATGCAGAAAGTAAAAGACACAAAACGATTACGTGTTCAGCCTCCACCGTTAGAACAACGACAGCCTATTCACGCCGGGGCTTTTCCCTGTGAAGATCCACTATACTCCGGTGAGGTTTCAGGTTACAAAGCTCTCAGAAGATCTCACACAATCACTCTCTCTGTTCTTAATAAGAAGATACAAAGGAAAAAAAGAAACAGAAAAGGACTTGATCTCGAGCTCTCTCCGATGAAGCGTGGAACAACGGATCCGACAACCTCCAACAAACTCTAACATATTGAGTTTTAATCAATCTCTTTCACCGTCTCTTAAAGAGGAACGAATCTGACTTCAATAGCTCCAGACCCGACCCAGATCAACTTCAAAAGACCAGATCCAACAGCTGATCATAAAAGGTCTATAACTCAAGCCCATTTTCAACACATATCAATCTTAAGAAATTTACATAGTAATATTAGCGGAAAATATAGAAATTGGACTCCAAAAATCTGAAAACCGAAAAGAACATACCCGAATCCGATCTGAACATCCAACCCTAGGTGTTATAGTTGTAAACTTCTAATCCAACAACATGTTCAAGTCCATAAAATTCATGATGTATCAATCCATAAGTAAAAAAGATTAGGGGTGATTGTTTTGAACTGTTGCTTTAAAAATTTATTTTGGATTTTTACTGTAAAGACTTTAATGGTGTTGCCGTAAAAAGAAAATAAAGTCATATTTTGTAGATTGTAAGAAAATATGCCGAGAAAGACTATAAAATTAAAGAAAATGGTTGTGACTGATTTTAGGAGGAGTTTTAGAACTTTCAAAGCTTTTAAACGATTAAGTTTGATTGGATGAAATCTGACTTTATCTTTTTTAAAGTCATTACAGTCTTAAAAGTGCATTTGCCAATTACCCCTAGAACAATGAAATTATGTGTTTAATTTATGATAATATTAAGTAATTAATCTCTAACTATACAGGTGATGAGATTACATGTATCGTAAAATATAATATTGTACATATCCAAAAATAAAAGTTCGTGATGTCTTTATTAGGCTTAAAATTTTAGTTTAGAATCACTTCAAAACTAAAATCATCACTCAGTACTCCAACAACAGTGACAAATACATTATATTGGCCAACTTCCTTTCCACAATGGTATTTCAGTTGACTACGCCATCTTATACTCTAAAGCATAACGACTTTTCTGAGAGATACCATAGACATATTGTAGAAACCATTGTTGCTTTGTTCTCTCCCGATTTGATGCCGCAATCCTAGTGGACTTATGTATTTACAATAGCCGTGTATATAACCACTCGTCTTCCTACTCTAACATTACATCTTGCTTTTACATTTTTGAAACTCTTCGGTGGACACCCAACTATATGAAGCTCAAAATCGTTGGTTGTTTGCGCTACTCTTTTATAGTCATACACAAAACACAAATTTGAATCTCGTTCTCTCCCTTATGTTTTTCTTGGTTACTCTCACACACAGAGTGTCTGTCTATGACTTAAACCCTTTTCTCAAATAGTATATGTCTCTCGCCATGTTTATTTCTTTGAGACCATTTTCCCTTTTCAAATATTGACCGCTAACAACCTTCCTCTGTTATTTTCTCTTCAAGTCCAAACTGGTGTCCGACTATTGAATCACTTGCGGACCAGTCACTCATCTCATTTGTACCAGTTCACCCCTCTTGTTCTACTCTTTTTCCTGAGATAATCTTAATGAAAGAAACTCTTTTGTAGTCATCAATATCTTTACAATCGCTACTACCATCATTATCATCAGATGGGCTTCGTAATGTCACAACTACGCTTTTTTCTCCAGTAAGTTTGCACGTTTTGATATTTTCTTAATCAAAACAATCATTAAGTATTTTATTTATACTATGTACTCATTTTATTCAAGTACTTGTATTTTTAAGCTTACTTTTCTGTTTTCCTTAAGACAACTTACATAAAAACTAAAATACAGAATATACAATTTTTTTGTTAAAGTGTAGTTCATTTAGCTTTTAAAAAATTAAATAAATATGAATTTATTATTATGTATGATTCATCTACGTATAAAAGGACAAAAAAAATTCTCTAATTGATCAAATTCTACAACTTGTTGCTGAGCATTCATCAATAAAAAATTGTTCTACTTATCAAATTCCTATGGTTTGGTGGTGGACATTAATGAACTAGATTAGGATTTGTATTATAGGCGGGTAAAATATGCTAAAAGTTAGTTATAATATTTAGAATTTAAATCGGCAACCGGTGTAATAAAGACTCGTATAATTAGATTTATTATCAAAAGTATATTTTGTATTTCTTTTTTTATTTGTCAAAGTATACTTTGTATTTCATGATATAAAAATTCAAAAATATAAATTATAAGATTCTAAAATTAAATTTCAAATATTTTAAAGTAAAAATAATCTAATCTCATAATAAATAAATAAATATTTTTTTTATTTTTCAATTTAATTTAAAATTACATGTTTTGTATTTTTATGTTTTAAATTTTCTTATTTGTAATTTAAAATTCGTGACACAAAATAGGAATATAAAAAACCAATTATAAAGTATTATATAAGAAAGAAATTAAAGAAAATATTTAAGATAATAATATTTTTCCTTTTCTATTGTTTTACCTTTTTTAGAGTGAAGTGATTTAGATAAAAAAAATTCTATAAAAACTACATTATAAAGTGACATGATATTATCGCATTTCATTCGATTTAGGACTATATTTTAAGAGCATTTTCATCATTTAGATGTCGCATTTAGATGTATTAGGGTTAGTTTCGAGAGCATTTAGGAGACTTGCGTCTAGAGTCCTTTAGGGTGTGAATTTGTATTTGCATCCTCTCTTCTTTACTCTTTTTCAGGTAATTGGATCAATAAACGATGGAACAGAACCATCCGAGTCAAGAATCGAAATGAAAGACAAAGAAAAATGAAGAATAGAACCTCAACTATCCACTATAGCAATCCACGCACCCCTGCGCAGACAGCTACAATTCTGGAGAGGTGCAGCGATCCTTGATAGCGATCTGCGCAGATAGCTACACCTGGAAGGGAACCCCAGCGATCCAGTGTAACGATCTACGCGACTCCAGCACAGACAGCTACACTCGACAGTGAAACGTAGCGAACCACTCCAGCGACCCACGCATTCCAGCACAGATCACTACTCCTGACGAACCAACTCAACTATCTAGTAGAGCTATCCACGCACCTGGGCACATATCGCTGCAATCCTGAAATGTTGGAAAAATCAGTGAACCAAACCGGTTTGTCCCAGTTTACTCAAACCAATTCTCATTTACTATTTAAGCAAATTTGAGACAAGAAAAGACCTAAGTTTTGATTGATTTTGAGCCTCTCTTAGCTAAGATCAAGGCTTTGTATTGAATCATTGTAATCCTTTAAGAAAGTTTGGGTTTTTCATATCTCTTCTCTCTCTTAATGATGATTATCATTGATTCTATCATTTCTATGAGTTTTCTAGCTATGTGTGAGTAGTTCATAGATGTGGATTGTGGGTTAGTAGATTTAGGGATGTTTGAGTGATGATGAATGATGTTTGATGCTTCATCTTTTGTTTTGTTTGTTTGTTTGGTTCTTGTTTCTTGAGTTTCATATTGCTTAATTAGTTATTAGTTCAACCTCAATCCCTTATATTGGTTTAGCTTAACCATATATTCTATATAGCTTAGTGTGTTAGTGTTTGCTCCTCGTGGATTGATCTCGATGCTATATTACAAGAGACCATCGTGCTCTTGCGATTGGTCCGGGTTTAATCTCGGTAGAGAGAAAAACCTCTCATCAAGATTTGGCGCCGTTTCCGGGAGCAATATTTTAGCCATTAAGCTTTAGAATTCTTATTGAGACTAAACCGTTTTCTTTGTTTGTTACTAATTTATTTCAAGTTTTCTTTTATTTTCAAGGTAACAAAACTAGAGAAAAGGATGGAGACGACTTTAAGCAACACAATCTTTGGACATTTTCAACTCTTGTCGGCTAAGCTAGACACCTTGATTCAAGCTTGTCAAGGGACCATGATCCAAAGCCACTACCAAAGGCCATACTCAAACCATGAACCTTACAACTTTCCAAACCAAGATGGCTTTCTCTTTTCCAAGCTACAACAAGAAGGCTATAAAGTTACTCATCAATTCCAAAGCCAAAGAGATTTTCCACAAATGGAGTACTTCAACAATCAAGGAACAATCTCTCAAAACCAAGGAAGTCCATCTAGTCCACTATCTTTAAGGGATGAGAACATTAATTTGATCAAACAAATCATTGAAGAACAAAAGAGAGCGAATGTTGAGCTAAAAAAAAGCATGGGAGAGATAAACAACAAGGTGGAAGTTGCTTTAGGTGATATGATTGTGAAGGTTGAAGGTCTTAGATCTCGTGCCATGGAACTTGAGAGGAAAATAGCACAAAATATGTCCTCCTTTGAGAGTTATGAGGAAGAAATCTTCGTGGAAAACCCCGAATCTTATCCAAGAGATTATTGTTGCGCCATTGAAGAAAAAGAGGATTATGAGAAAGAATGCTTCTTGTTTGAAGTTGATATATTTACAATGGAACTTCAAGAGATATTTGGTCATGAGATTAGAGAGGATTGTGTCAAAAGGAATGGAGGAAGGACTTTGAATGGTAAGCTTATTGGGGACACTTGTGAGAAAGTCTTGATTGTGGCTTATGATCAAGAAGAAAAAGAAAGCTATATATTTGGTGATGGACTTTCGAGTAAAGAAAAAGAACTCATGGGGAATGGGAGAGATCACACGGCTAAGGTCACAACTAGAAAGGTGGATCTCAACTTAGAAATATTACCATATCTCCCTTTTCCCGGAAGATTCAAGATGCAACTCCTTGAAGAAAGTTACAAGAAGTACTATAAAGATCATTCATCTCTTTTTGATGCTAAATTATTGGAGATTGCTAAAGAGAATCAAAAGTTGGATAATTTTCTTAAGGATATTGTTGTCAAGAGAGTCAAGCATGAGGAGATATTGAGAAAAAATGGTATATTGCCTCCCAACAAATAAGACAAGAAGCTTCTTAAGCTCAAGAACCCNGACTTGATCAAGCCAACATCTCCTATTGCTTTAGGTGATTCCTCCATTAAGCAACATATGGTAAATCTTGAAGACTATCCTTTGAGAATTGGAGATTGTATAGTCCCCACGGACTTT
>OVAN01010082.1:0-16133 GCA_900406275.1 Anastatica hierochuntica | reverse complement strand
TTGGGATGATGGACTCTTGATGCTTAAATGGTGAAGAAACAAAGAGAATCAGGAGTCAAGAGGAAGTAGAGAAGAGAGTATATGCAAATAATACGCCACTCTGACGACAATTGAAAGAACAAGAAGATGATGCTGTCAAGGTTGCTGGCCATCGACCTGGAGGTCGATGGCTGGCTACCTTTGGTTGATGGCTGGCAACAACCAGAAGAGAAGATGTTTTTTGCTGCCAAGGTTGCTGGCCATCGACCCCAGGTTGGCTCCCATCAACCTGGGAGGTCGATGGCTGACAACGTTGGCAAAAAAATGCTCTTTTTAGAGCTCCCTCACCCCCCTTTTAGTATAAATACATCCTCTAAGCCTCCAAGAACATTTGTACTATCTAAGCTTGTGTTTTTGGTGTTTTTTATGTGTTCTTCTTGCATTTCTAAGTGATTTAAAGATTTGTAAACACTTTTGTGTTTGAATCTCTTTGAATCATTTATGTGTTTGTCTTCTCTTTAATCTATAGTTCTTCTTTGTTCTTCATCTCTTTTCTCCCGTTTTCCAAGATTCTTCCTTTCTCACAAAATTAGGATTTTTCTTGGATTTCTTTGTGTTTTTTTTGTATTCAATCATCTCTTCTCATCTCTTCTCACCTTCTTCTCACTTCAAGCATGGATTTTCAAGAAGCTTGTGACACTTCTTGGTTTTCCATGGGCCTTAGTGAGTAGAACACATTGGATCTTGGATTGGTAGATTTGAGTGTGATTAGGTGGTTAGATAATGATGTCAAAGGATAGAATGAACTTAGATCTCTATGGTTTAGGTGTTCTTAATGCTAGATCTAGGATAAAAACTTGATCTTGATATGTATGCATTTCACGCCCGAGAGGTGTTCTATGAAATGTCTAGGAGAACCTAAAGCATGCCAAACTTAGCTTAGCCAACGTGAATTGATAGCTAGGGAGTTTGGTGAAAAAGTTGAATGATTCTTAATGATTGCTTGCTAAATGATCACAACAAAGCGAGAGCCACTTGAAATATTTTAGCTTGCATATATGACTTTTAGCCATGAGAGTGGTATTAGTTCAAGCATTGATTCCATAGTCATGAGGTTGATCAGGCCCACTTGCAATGACGGTTCATCAGGGTTTCGCAAAAATGTCAAGTTTGGGAAGAGAAGGAAAGATCTCGAAAAGATTTAGGAAAATCAGTGAAAAAGGAATATTCCCGCGAAAAGATATGCACGAATCGAGACGGAAAAGGAAATCGAGCCAGCCCACGAAGATCTATATAAAGGATGCGAAGTGAAAGGAAAAACAAGAGAGAACATTCACAGAACTTTTCGTCACAGTAAAACACTTAGAAAAACTAGGGTTCTTATTTCGTTTTCGTTAGCGAGCTGCGTCTCAACTAGGATACGAGTCTACGTTGTAGTTCTAGGTAATCGTCGCCAACAAATCCTGCGGCCACGGCTTAACACCGCTTGCGCACGCTCCGATCACGAAATTCGAATAGGATCCCTTAACTTCTTTGTTAACTGTGTCTGTCGAATCGTTCTTCGTTTACGTTTTTCGCATACTTTAGATTTGCTCTCATATTCATTCTGTATTCGTTCACGTTAACTTGTTTTACGAATTACATAACAATGTTTTCACCAACACCTGTCTTAGAAGATTGTCCTTACATATTTCAAGCAAAACTATTTTTAACACCTGTCTTAGAAGATTGTCCTTACATATTTCAAGCAAAACTATTTTTAACCAAAATAGAATTACAAACAAGAGAAGCACAAATCTAGAGATTGCCCATGAGAATCCTACCACCGTAGCAACTAAATCCGAGAAAAAACCCTCACGATCTCCTGACCCACGTTCCAGATCCAAACCACCAAGTAACATTGTCGAGCAGAACCTTGTAACTGCAAAGCTAACAAAGTTTTTCGAATAAAATCCATCGTTTCCGATGTGCCTATCTCCGGCCTCTCCTAGATTACCTTCCCGAGCCTCAAGCTCTCCCAGTCAGATCCAAAAATACCTCAATCCACCGTGAGCCTCTAGCCCCGATCTGAGCCTTCCCCTCTAATCCTTGAAACAGCTATCGAAACCCTCTAAATAACCCTTCAGGTTCATTACCCAAAACCTGAGAATCCTTGAAAATCTGTTCATCGCAAACACTTGGTTCAACTCCCCCACCGCTGGAGGAGATAACCGTCGTCTCAAGCCATCTATCCGATCCCATCGGTGAATAACCGTCGCGTAAATCTACATCTCCACTCACCCGCGAGAATCTTGCTACCTCGTCTGCTCTGCCATCTCCTCCATCATGGAGATCCTCGACCCTCCCTTCGTGGCATCTCCTCCACCATACCACAATAGAGCCACCTAACTCAGCAGCCCAAGACCGTCTTCGACCCCAAATTGAAGAACCCTCATGAGATTGCTTCAAGAAATTAACCAAAGGCACCGTAGCCAAAGAGGATAAACGCTCAACCTCCCAATCATCCTTTGAAACCTTTGCGAAACCGAGCACGAAACCAAGCACGAAACCCCCTAACCATCGATCCATCCTCATCACAGAACCCTAGATCTCGTCGCCATCTCTATCGTCATCTTTTGGTTTTTTAAGATAAACTTATTTTGGAATATAGTAATTTAAAAAGATATATTAACATTACTGAAATCAATCATGTTTTTTTATAAAATCTACGTATATTTTAATAAATTTTAAAATATTTTAGTATTAAGAATATTAATAGAGAAATTAAGAATTTAATATTACATTTCTTAACAAGGTTGAGCGTCAAAAATCGAAATACATTTCAAACTTATGCAAAATATGTCAAATGAAATAATTTATTATTTAAGATTACATATTTAGCGGGGTCGAATATTAAAGTTTGTAATATTTCAATCTTATGTTAGACATGCCAAACGGAGCATCCACTACTTTACTTAAAGTTTATATAATAAAGTATATTGACTAAATAAAAAATAACATTATTTAAAAATATAAAAGTCAAAAATATTAAAATATCATATAAATATTTCTATTTATCATACCTCATAAATTTTATGAAATTAACACATACAAAAATATTGACAAAATCATAAGGGAAACATACATTTATACATGAAGTTTGTATTCTCTAACTTGTGTTAATCGTGTTAATCTTTGTCGATGTCCAAAGCCATATTTATACATAACTAAATAAGCTATTCCTATTAGAAATAAGAATTAAAGAGATAAATCTTAACTAATGTAAATCCAAATCCAAAATATATTAGAAAAACCTATCTAATACATAAATAATCTTTATCTAATTAAATACTTAATATGATTAGTAATATATCCTCTAATTCTCTTTCTCATGTGGGAGCATGTAAAGAACATAATACCCAACTTGAAAAGAACGCATCAAACTCCGTGAAATTATCTTGATGAAATATCCACGAGTTCATCTTCCTAGATAGGTTATATAGTCGAATGGGCTTCGTATGATGAAGGATGCCCAACTTTTAAATCTAAAAAACAGAGAGAATTAATGAAATAAAAGGAAAATTAGTCGGACTTCTTTCGATGAACTGGATCAATTTCAGACAGGATGAGATCAAGATCATGAGGGCGATCAAAATCAAATTATTTAAAGATCATAGAGATTATGTAGGATCGATGGTTTGGTCATGATGTATCGGGGATGTTTAAAGATGATGTTATACCCCTCCATTAGGTCATTTTCGCGGTTTATATCCAGCAGGCGAATCAATATCGCGGGAGTTATTCTTGCCGACGTGTCAATAAAAACGAAAGTTATACTCCGCTAACAGGTCAATATCGCGGCAGTAATACCCGGGCGATGGGTCAATATCGTGGTAGTTATATCCGGCCAACGGGTCAACATCACGACGTTCATATCCGACTGTAGGGTTCAGTAAGACATTTATGTCCAGTCTAGAGGGTCAAATAGGTTTGATTGAAAAAACATCATCGATGCCATGATTAGAAAAAACCTCGTGATAGCGAGAAGTCAGATTGAAGGCCTCACAATTATGAGAAGTAAAGTATCAAAATATGATTTTTTTTCTTTTTTAAAATAAAAAACAGTAATGAAATTGGATGAAGGTTCTATCCAAATTTTTTAACATAACTAATGTTATCCTGGTTTTACACGGAATCGATTTCGCACAAAATCGATCTCTCTTTGATTTTGCAAAAAACTAGTTCACACGGATTTTGCTCAGGATGATTTCCAAAAATCGTTTTCACACGAGTTTTGCACGATAACGAAATTCGTCATCATCATCATCTTCTTTTTCGTCTTCTTCTTCAAGAATTGTCTCCATGATCTTTTCTTTCGATCACAAGACTAAAGCGGTGGACTATTAAATTTTAATCCACGACGATCGTCTACTTTATATCATGAGAAATTTTGAATTGTGTTGAATTGTGTTAACTTTTATTAATGAGCAAAGCTATATTTATACATAACTAAATAATCTAATTATATTAGGAATAAGAATTAAAAAGATAAATCCTAACTAATGCAAGTCCAAATCAAAAATATATTAGAAAAATCTAAAAGATAAATTCAACACATATATTAATCTTTATCTAATCAAATACTTAATATGAATAGGAATATATCCTTTAATAACACATTATTTGGTTAATTTATACAGTCAAAGACATGTTTTATATTAAAGCTCCTTCTCTCAAAACTCTACTTAACACTAAATGCTCTGTTTTTTTTTTCCGTGTAAGGTTATAATATTGTTGAAACTTCAAAACTCTTTGACTATATCAATAAGCTGAATAGTATAGTTCTACATTGCTTAGTATGATCACGTAAAGAATAATTCTATTTTGTGACACACACATTAATTGTGTAACAAAGTTTCGAAAGAATAACTCTCTTTATTAAGATTAGAAAATCTCTCAAATCTAGACTCTTATGTTTTTCTATCATTACAAACTCTGGTAATCATATATAGGCACAATTTTGCCTTTTCCCTATTTCTATTCCTAAACGTAATAGAAATCTTCTTTTTTATTTTCTTAATAGAATTGATAATTTCCTTTTTTCTATTGTATCATTAAACACGTTCTTTAAAGATGTCTTGAGCCTTATGCAACTTGAAGATTACCTAAATATCACCTCCATAAACTTTAAGTTAGCTTTCAAAGCTAATTCCAATATCTTCCCCGTGAAGTTATCAATTGTATCAGAGTCCTTCGTCTTCAAAACTAAACTCTCTCTTATGTTTTCTCTATCATTACCACAACTCGGTAATCATATATATAAGCACAACTTTGCATTTTTCCATTTTCAATACCTAAACGTAATATGAATCTTCTTTTTCTTTTTCTTAATATGAGTAGATAATATCCTTTTTGCCTAACGTATCCTAAACGAACTTGTTTAAGGATGTCTTGGGCCTTAAGTAACTTGGAGATTACCCAGCATTCACCCCTTTAAGCTTTAAGTTAGCTTTCAAAGCTAACTTTGATATCTTTCCCGCGAAGTTATTGTTCGTATCCGAGACCTTCATCTTCAAAACTAAACTCTCTCTTATGTTTTCTCTATCATTACCACAACTCGGTAATCATATATATAAGCACAATTTTACCTTTTCCCTATTTCTATTCCTAAATGTAATTGTGGGATCGAAATTTTCACTTTCGATTATCGTAATCGAAGGAAAGCCAGAAAACCCTAACTTTTCTTGAGGTCCCGAATTTCTGCTAAACCAAACGACGATAGATCAAAGTACGAAATAACAAACGACAAAATCAAAAGTAAAGAGAATCGAAAATCAAAGTAGAGCAATAGAGATCTTATTCCAAATCTATGTTGAGTGTTACAACAGGTGATAAGTCGTGGCCGCGAGAGCTGGCGACGAGTATCCTAGTTCTAACAACATAAGACTTAAAAACCTAGTTGAGACACAACTCGCTGACAAAAACAAAAATAAACCTAATTGCTCTAAGTATGAGTTGTGAAAAAATTTATGTGCCCCCCTCGTTCTTCTCCTTAACCCCTCTTTTATATGCCTTCTTTAGTTGATGTTGTTTCCTTTTTCGCCCTAGATTTGAGCATATCCTTCCGTGGAAATATTCTTTTTCGAGAATGTACCTTATCTTTATGATTTTTCCATATTTATCTTCAGACTTTTACTTTATCATGTTTTCTTTTTATCTTTCGGGGAACTCAGGTAAATTGTTGACGCAGTTGGGCCCATTCTCGCTCCAAAATCATAAGTGGATTGTTATCGCGTTTTGGGCCTTCCTGTGCCGTTTTGTGACTAAGTGATTTTTACGATTTCTTTCGGAGAAATCGTTCTTCGTATGATTACGCGATGATAGTTTCACGAAATGATAAGAACGATCGTATAGTTAAGACAATGTCGGTGTCCGAGTCAATCGTTAAAGTTTTATACGATTGGTACAAAGCTTTTACGAAAAGAACAAGTCTTTATGATTATTGCCGCGAAACTTCAATGGAAATTCCAATCGAGACGAAACAAGAGACAATCGAACCAAGATTCGAAGGAGAAGATGATCGAGAGAACGTGGTCTAGTAAATCGTGGGAGACTAGACATTGCCCGCTTCTAGACGCCCGGGCGACTAAACGTGTCATGAGTCTAGTCGCCCGTTGGGTGACTTGACTTTACGAGAGTCTAGTCGCCCAATAGGCAACTAGACTTGTCGTTGTTCGTATTGCTCGTATTTCCGAAGTGACGTGGTTATCCGTTGTTTACAGTGACTTCTTATCGCTTTGAAACTTGTTTATTGAGATTTCTCGGAGGTGTCGGACGTTGATTTTGATATTCTCGCGTCCAGTTGTCCGCGAGTGACTGGACTAGGCGAAGGATTGCCTATCGTTTTCTAGACGCGGAGCTTCGACATTTGGTCGAGAGGAGATCGACTAGATGGCAAGATCCTCAGAATTCATAATTCTCTCACGATTTTCATTTAAGAAATAGAGACGATGTTTTCGTTATGCTTTTTAGGCATCGACTTCGTCTTGACTGTTTTTGACCCCAGCAGTAATAGGAATCTTCTTTTTCCTTTTCTTAATAGGAGTAGATAATTTCTTTTTTGCTTATCGTATATGAATCCAACTTGTTTAAGGATGTTTTGGGCCTTAAGAAACTTGAAGATTACCTAATATGAACCCCCTTAAGCTTCAAGTTAGCTTTCAAAGCTAATTTCGTTATCTTCCCAGCGAAGTTATTAATCGTATCCGAGTCCTTCATCTTCAAAACTAAACTCTCTCTTATATTTTCTCTATTATTACCACAACTCGGTAATCATATATATAGGCACAACTTTTCCTTTTTCCTTTTTCTATTCCTAAACGTAATAGGAATCTCCTTTTTCCTTTTCTTAATAGGAGTAGATAATTTCTTTTTTGCCTAACATATCCTAAACGAACTTGTTTAAGGATGTCTTGGCCTTACATTTACCCCTTTAAATTTCAAGTTAGCTTTCAAAGCTAACTACAATATCTTCCCCGCGAAGTTATCGATCGTATCCGACTCCTTCATCTTCAAAACGAAGCTCTCTCTTATGCTTTCTCTATCATTACCACAATATAGGCACAATTTTACCTTTTCCTATTTCTATTCCTATACGTAATAGGAATCTTCTTTTTCCTTTTCTTAATAGGAATAGATAATTTCCCTTTTGCCTATCGTATCTGAAACAAACTTGCTTAGGGATGTTTTTGGCCTTAAGCAACTTGAAGATTACCCAATATTCACCCCCTTGAGCTTCAAGTTAGCTTTCAGAGCTAATTCCGATATCTTCCCCGCGAAGTTATCATTCGTATTCGAGTCCTTCATCTTCAAAAAATAAACTCTCTCTTATGTTTTCTCTATCATTACCACAACTAGGTAAATATATATATATATATATATATGCACAACTTTGCCTTTTACCTTTTTCTATTCCTAAACGTAATAGGAATCTTCTTTTTTTATTTTCTTAATAGGAGTAGATAATTTCCTTTTTGCCTAACGTATCCTAAACGAACTTGTTTAAAGATGTCTTGGGCCTTAAGCAACTTGAAGATACTCAACATTCACCCCTTTAAGCTTCAAGTTAGCTATCAAAGCTAACTATACAATATCTTCCCCACGAAGATATCGATCATATCCGACTCCTTTATCTTCAAAACTTAACTCTCTCTTATGTTTTCTTTATCATTACCGCAATATAGGCACAATTTTACCTTTTACCTATTTCTATTTCTAAACGTAATAGGAATCTTCTTTTTCCTTTTCTTAATAGGAATATATCATTTTTTTCATATTGTATCCTAAACCAACTTGTGTAAGGATGTCTTGAGCCTTAAGTAACTTAAAGATTACCCAATATCCACCACCCCTTAAGCTTCAAGTTAGCTTTCAAAGCTAATTCTGATATCTTCCCCGCGAAGTTATCAATCGTATCTGAGTCTTTCATCTTCATAACTAAACTCTCTCTTACGTTTTCTTTATCATTATCACAACTCGGTAATCATATATATAGGCACAACTTTGCCTTTTTTCCTTTTTCTATTCCTAAACGTAATAGGAATCTTCCTTTTTCTTTTCTTAATAGGAGTAAATAATTTTCTTTTTGCCTAACTTATCCTAAACGAACTTGTTTAAGGATGTCTTGGGCCATAAGCAACTTGAAGGTTACCCAACATTTACCCTTTTAAGCTTCAAGTTAGCTTTCAAAGCTAATTCCAATAAATTCCCCCCAAAGTTATCGATCGTATATGACTCCTTCATCTTAAAAACTAAACTCTCTCTTATGTTTTCTCTATCTTCCCTGCGAAGTTATTAATTGTATCTGAGTCCTTCATCTTGAAAACTAAACTCTCTCTTACGTTTTCTCTATCATTACCACAACTCGATAATTATAAATATAGGCACAACTTTGCCTTTTTCCTTTTTCTATTCCTAAACGTAATAGGAATCTTCTTTTTCTTTTACTTAATAGTAGTAGATAATTTCCTTTTTCCCTATTGTATCCTAAACCAACTTGTCTAAAGATGTCTTGAGCCTTAAGCAACTTGAAGATTATCCAAAATTTACCCCTTTAAGTTTCAAGTTAGCTTTCAAAGCTAACTCCGATATCTTTCCTACAAAGTTATCGATCCTATCCGAGTCCTTCATCTTCAAAACTAAACTCTCTCTTATGTTTTCTCTATTATTACCAAAACTCGGTAATCATATATATAGGAAAAACTTTTCCTTTTCCCTATTTCTATTCCTAATCTTAATAGGAATCTTCTTTTTCCTTTTCTTAATAGGAATATATAATTTCTTTTTTTCTATCGTATCCCAAACCAACTTGTTTAAGGATGTCTTGGGCCTTAAGCAACTTGAAGATAACAAAACATTCACCCCCTTAATCTTCAAGTTAGCTTTCGAAGCTAATTCTGATATCTTCCCCTTGAAGTTATCGATCGTATATGAGTCATTCATTTTCAATCGTTCAAACTCAGACATTAGAGTTTGAGGTCTTGTCTCCTTGACTCGATATGCACCTAGGTCTCTTGCCCTTATTGCTTCCCATATACTATTTGGCGAATCGAGTTCACCAACTTGTAGTATGAGACTCTCGGGTATGGATTGGAACAACAAAGTTGTGGCTATATGGTTCTTTTCTAAATTAGATGTACTAGGATCGATTGCTTCCCATACCTTGTGAACACGTATGGTCACTTTAATTTTCATAGACTTATCCATGTAGTTGGTTTTGCAGTTAACATGAGACATTGAACGAACATTGGCATAAGCTCCTTCTTTGCCAGTTTTGATGAATCGCTTTCATCCCCCATGTTGTCGCTATCTTATTAACTGCTCTGATGCAAAATATAGTTCGATATTGCTTTGTACGATCACGTAAACAATGGCTTCGAGTCATGACACACGTTTATTGTATAACACAATTTCTAAAGAAGAACTCTCTTTATTAAGTTTAGAAAATCTCTCAAAACTAAACTCCCTCTTATGTTTTCTCTATCATTACCACTACTCGGTAATCGTATATATAAGCACAACTTTTTGCCTTTTCCATATTTATATTCCTAAACGTAATAGAAATCTTCTTTTTCCTTTTTCTTAATAGGAATATATATTTTTCTCTTTGCCTATTGTATCCTAAACCAACTTGTTTAAATATGTCTTGGGCCTTAAGCAACTTGAAAATTACCCAACAAATAGTTGAAAGAACCTTCCAAGGCAAAGCAAGGTTTTTTTTTCATTTTACTTACACAATCTCTCCTGCATTATTTGGGTAAACAAACCTTTTCATTCACAAGAAAATCTGCAACAACTTGTTCATTCAGTTATCTAGACAGAAACAAGCATTCTTTCTGTAGATTTGTAAGAGAAAGTGGTATATTGCTATTTCAATGTTGTCGAGATCTCAAAGAGCGATTCTTGCAATCGAGTAAAGTCTTACCTTGCGATGCTTTCAATTCTTGTCGACTCCATATGCAATCACACCAATAGATTGCCCCTCTCAGTATGGGATTTCTCCTATCAAAGAAACACAAATGCTACATCAATTCACCATCAGGATATGAACCACAACATGATAGAACTATAAAAAACATAAATTTGTGCGAATTTGTACAACAAATCAACCTTGGTGGGTGAAAACCATCTGCAGGTCTTTGAAGGAGTACCATTGGTTGTGATTTTGGTACCTTGGTGGCAGAAAATCACGTGCCAAATCCCTCTGGAGCATCATCGGTTGTGTTTTTGGTGTTGAGAAGCACTTTTTCGGTTAATGATCATGAAGAATTCAAAAATATAACGGTTAAAACATAAATTGATGTGGTTAGTTGCCCTTCAACAAATCCGAAAGTACAACATCTATAGGAAAAAATCCAATGTTAATAATACTTAAAATCAATATCTAGGATAAGACAACCAAGTGTTACACCTTAAGTATAGGGGTTTAGTAGGAGCTTGTGTGGATGATGAAGTTGTCTTAACTTCCATATCAAGTTAATCACCTTAAACCACTAAAATTCACAGTTTCAGTATCTAAACTTACTACATTTTATAGCAAGAATATAAGTTCCTTGAAGCTATATACTAATAGAAACAAATGAAGATGAAAAAAATCCAAGATAATTACAAAACCATAAATACCTAGGCCAATCGATTGCATGCAAGAATGGGTATCAAATCCTGGAACCACACTGAAATAAAGGAAAGCTAAGAGAACCAAGCTAGTGAGCTTTCGCCGAAGTCCTACATGAGACGCAAAACATGAGCAATACGGTAAGCCTCCTTTGTATAGAACTAGTATCAATAAGAGATGTTATCTCCTTCAAATATGTGGAATAAAAAGGAATAATACCAAGGAATTTTGAAATCGATAGGTACAAATTTATTTTTTTATGTTAAAATGTGATATTTATTGATCAAAAGAGAAAATAATTACAAGAAAAGAGCAGAAAACAATAAGAAAAAATGTGGAATGAAAAAGACGAACAAGTAGAGTAGTACATGGATTTATAATATCATACTAAGAAAGATAGACGTTAGAGCTGCGGCTCTGGAGCCAAAGCTCCATTAAACAATGCAAGTATGGATTCTTAGAGTGAGAAATGAGGTGAAGGTTGTTGTGGATCGTCCAGTCTATGGTTCTCGCTAGCTTGTCCACAGTGGACTAAGTGGGTTATGTCGGCGTTGATTGCGTTCCTTTCAAAGCTTGTTTACAACCACAATGAACGCTAGCCGGAGGAGATATGACAAGTTGGTTTTTGAGACGGCTGAGAGGGTACGGTTGATTGTGTCGTGTCAATCTGGTGTGATCACAACGCCCAAGAGAGGCACAGCCACAATCGACCAGATCGTAAAAGAGTACGGAAAATAAATGTTTTCATGTTTCGTCGGGTTCGTTACAAAACACACGGTTGGGTTTGATCCCATGTAAGCATTCTATCACCAGTGGCGAAACGATTTTGAACAGCTAACCATGAGATGAAACTGCAGCGAGGGATGTGATGTTGAAACCAGAGAATTTTTGCCCAAGAAACACGGCTTGAAAGAACACGGATCTGCTCCCTGGTACGTCTAGACGAGAACAACGACTTGAATGTATGTGCATCATGTCGCCATAGGAATATATCACTTCCAGCGTCATGACCCGGAATAGCAACAGAATTAAGCACAACTTGAAGCTCCCGGAATTGACGCATTCGCTGCCGGTATGCCAATGCATAGGTATTGTCGTTGCTGCTACAGTAGAGTGAAGTGTAATGTCGAGGACACGTGGCCCAAGGTCTGCCATGAGCTGGATCAGGTTGTCTTGATGCAGCCAATGGTCATGCCAAAAGGAGAGCATGAGGCCATTCATAAGCTCGCCGTATATAAACACAAATGCAAGGTCCCTTAGCTCAAGTATTTTCGCCAAACCCATGATCAGGTTGCCTTGATGGGTACAAATTTCGAATTCAAAACCTAGAAAAAATCATCAAAATTGGAACTCTTGTGAAATGAACCATCCAATTCAGAGGTTTTACGCTACAACGTGGAGGTAGTATAATATGATGATCGACTGAGAAGGGACTTAGATAAACTCACCACAAAATTTGCACATACGATTTTCACTCACTCCTTGAAATCTACATAGGGTTCCATAAACTCTATGAATGAATATGCGATTAGAAAAGTCTTTGATTTGGGATTTGATTAAAGCACTCATCATAATTTTTAAGAGACACGCCATGGTTTAAAGCAAACATTCATTTTTTTAAAAAAAAATTGAATGTGGTGCTGACAAATTAGCTTTTAAACCCTTTCCTTTTGTCTCTACCGTCGCCGATCTCGGTGACTGCTCCCCACCGGCCACCATGGCCAAGAAGAAAACCAAAAAGAAGCGCTCCGGTGGATCGTCTCCAGTCTTCATCGAATTCGTCAAAGAAGACAACACCAGTCGATTCGAACACGACCGCTGCTAATGAGGAAGCTCAAATCGGAAAGCTATCAGCTAAATTAGCTACTGGTACCTCTCCGTTAGACTTCCAAGATCTAGCTTCTGAGAACTTTGATATAGTCACCACGCAAAGTGACTCATATGTATCAACGCCTCAAATCTCTGATACGCATGCCATAAATGTTGACCCAGCCACTGTTGTGCCTGAGTCAGCTCAAATTTCACCTGTGGGAGAGCCAAACAAGGAGCTTCCTCCGATTGTACTTTCCGCGCAAGTAGACTCGGAATCTAGCAAGAATGGAGTACCTACAACACCGTGGAGAGGCCTTGTTAAAACCACAGGCCCGAGGATGGTGAAGAAGGGTGAGGCCTTCACATTGGATTATGGAGAATTATGTGTGGAGATACCAAAAACGTCATTGAGAAGAACAAGAAAGCTTAGGACAACTTCATATTAGGCCAGTTCTATGAAGACTCTCCTTCTTGCAGTACTGTACACGCCATAGCTAATGGTATTTGGAGCAGAGCAAGGAGTGATATCACAGTGTCAAAGATGGGTTGCAATGCGTTTCTGTTTAGAGTTCCTTGCCCCATAGCCAGAAGTCGCATCTTAAGTCAAGGCTTATGGCAATTTGATGGGCGAACCATGTTTGTAGCCAAGTGGGCACCAGCGAACACCCCATCTAAGCTAGAGCTGAAATCTGTCCCTGTTTGGTTTGATTTTGAAGGAGTCCCTTTGCATTTTTTCAACCCTGATTCTCTGAATTACGTTGCAGGTCTGGTGGGACATCCAATATGTTGCAACCCCTCTACCCTAAACCTTACCAACATCGAGGTGGCTAAGGTCTACATAGCCATAGAACCTAGAAAGCCTTTGCCACAGGCTGTCAATACCAAATTCCAATCCGGAGAAATATGTCCTGTTAAAGTTTCAAGTCCACGGCTACCAACAATCTGTAGCCATTTCAAGCAAGTCGGGCACACCCTGAACAAATGCTCTAAAGCTCCTACCTGCGAGCACTGCAACTCTGGAAAGCACCAAACTCAACACTGCCCTCGATACAACAAAGAAAAGAAAGAGGGAAAGGCACCAATCAGTTTGGATTTTCCTATTATTCATAAGCCAAGAGTAGTCGCAGGAAAAAATGGCAAAGAAAGACTGCGACAGTCCCAGACCAGGCTTCACCGAATAGAAAACCGGAAGGAAATGAAACTCTTGTTGGGAAAGATATTGCTTGTTGTTCTAAGGCTTTAGATACTTCGCAGACAGTACCAAAACGTCAAAAGGTCCTACCCCTCAAGACAAGCCAGACAAGAGAGTAGACATGCAGAGGGATCTCTAACTGTAGAGTTAAATACCAAAGGCTTCTCTACTCCTGCTAAGTCTACCACATCCCATTTAGGTCGTGATTCTGAATCAGAGTCAGAGAAAGACCTACAAGAAGATGATTATCAAGAAGATCTCTCTGACAGATATATAGAGGTAATCTCTAAAAGGCAACTAAGGCAAACAAGGTCAAGGCTTAAGGCTTTGGAGAGGGCATGAAGTCCCTCCAATCACTAAATCTTGTTGTATATGGATATTTTTGTTGAAATGTAAGGGGAATAAACGATCAGATAAAACGTCGCAACTTAAAGAAGTGGATAAGATTTCATCAGCCGCTTTTTTGTGGTCTCATCGAGACTCATGTTCACCCGAGCAAGGCAAATGGAATCTTCCAGAGTGTCTTATCAGGATGGAATTTTGACACCAATTATAAGTTCTCAGATCTTGGAAAACTCTGGATTTTGTGGCATTTGTCAATTAAGGTTAAAGTGCTAAACAAATCTCATTAAATTGTCTCGATCCTAGTCCAACTACCGTACACAGGTCAGGAACTCATTATCTCGATTATATATGGGTCAAATGAAAGAAAAGAAAGGAAGACATTATGGACATATTTAAAGGAGCTCTTCACTTCACCAAAAGCGTAATCTTGTCCTTCGATAGTGCTTAGTGATTTTAACCAGCACCTACATGCTTCTGAACACTCTTCAACGTGTCCATATACTCTTACGAAAGGAATGAGGCAGCTTAAAGAGTGTATGGATTCATCAGCGTTATGGGATCTCCCCTACAGAGGGTACACATTCTCTTGGAAGAATAACCAGGACTCATCAGTTATTGCTAAAAAAACTCGATCGTATAATGGTGAATGAGGATTGGCTCCAGAAGTTTCCAGATTCAATGGGCTAATTTGATGAACCAAGTTTTTCCGACCACAACCCCTCTTGTGTATTCCTAGACTACAACAGAAGTAAACAGAAAACTCCGTTCAAGTTTTCACAATGCTGAATAGGAAGCAAGAGTTCAGATCCCTTCTTAAAGAGTGTTGGGATTCTATGTATTTCGAAGGCACTCATATGTGGAAGTTGTCTAAGACGCTAAAAGAGCTGAAAGTAATCATCAAAAACTTTAGCAAACAGAACTACTCAAATATTGAGCTAAGAGTCCAGGAACCTCATGAGAGTCTCCTACTTGATCAACAGAGGCTAATGACCAACCCCTGCCATCAGTTGCCGAAAGTGAGAAGGTATAGTACAGGAAATGGCATGAATTAGCTGCTGCAGAGGAGACTTTCCTCAGGCAGAAATCTCGTGTGTCTTGGCTCTAGGATGGAGATGCAAATTCTGGGTTCTTTCATAAGGTTGTTTAGACAAGAAGATCTCAAAATCCAATCCTTTTTCTAAGAGATGATCATTACAAGAAATATGAGCATTGATAGAACATGAAGATAGCACGGTTTCGCAAACTGCTATTATAGATGTTGTGAGGATATATTATAGCATTGCATTTTATAAACGCTATGCCATAATTTCATTGAGCTAGAACAAAAGTTTCAGTTTTGGAGTCTGATTTGTGTTATGTGCGCGAAACACTTTGCCAGTTTTCGTTTACACGAATTTTTTTAATCTATTATAGCATTTTAAAAAGGCTATGCCTATATTTCATTAGGCGGGAAAAAAATTTCCGTTTTGGAGCCAAACACTTAGTAGGGTTTCATTTGGCGCCAAACACTTAGCAGGTTTTAAATTGGCGAAATTTTTTTCTTCTATTACAACATTTTTAAAATGCTAAGATAGTAATGCAACCCTGGATCTCTGAAACTGAAAAACAGAATCTTTCGGAACTGAATTAGATCAGGATCTGCGAAAGACAGCT
>OVAN01010081.1:0-16134 GCA_900406275.1 Anastatica hierochuntica | reverse complement strand
GGATACTTCTCTCATTAATAAAGTTACATCTTTCTCATAGTTTCACAACAATTTAGTAATTTTACTTTATTTCTTATTGTTTTACCATGTAAGACTGATAGTTTTATGCAATAATATGTTTTGGATCAAAATTTCTTTTACTTTTCCTTTTTTTTTCCCCTCAAAACGAAATTCAATAAATGAAAGAACTAATGTCACAATATACAATCTGATTTTAAAAATAACAGAGCAACACTACTATCCATGATTTCCTGGGAACAAAGCTTAAACTCTGTCAATTGTTACCATTGATTCAACTTTTTCCTTTTCAAAAAAACTGTGAAGCCACCTCGGTTCTCCTCTTTGCACGTAGGAGTTCATTCTGAAATCATCCACTAAACTCTTAGCAATCATGGTTGCTCCTAAGTTGCATCTCGGATCCTCAAAAGAAAGATACCACCCCTGTTTTTTATTGGCCAGTCGAAGCACATCTGAAAGGTTGCTAATGATCGCTGGCCAATCCGATGGTGATTTCAGAGCTTCCACAATGTCTAACGTCGACGCAGCGAAAGTAACCATATCAAACTTCAAACTATCCATGCTCTCAATTGCCCACTCCCAGCTCTTGATTTGAGCTTCAAACATAGAGGAAACGTTAGTATAAGCATTCCGGCTATGAAAAAGAACCTCTCCAATGTTTCTTGCTACCCACGCTACACCACCAATGTTGGATTGTTTACTCCAGGCGAAACCAATATTACAATTTATTTCACCAGGAAGAGGTCTCTGCCACTTAATTGTGTATATTGGTCTCTCCTCTTCCTCCAACTCTTCCACAGTCTCCTATTTTCTCTTCTGTGCCGATAGCCATTGATCCACCTCCTGTGCCGCTTTATCAACTATAAACCGAGCATCTTGATTTCCATTCTTGAAGATTTTATTATTGCGATTCTTCCACAGTATCCATGTAAGCCAATACCCCATAATACACAACTCTAATGGCAACGCTGATATCTTTTCCATGTGAAAAAGATGATCCATATTAGTAAATATAGATTCAGTGAAACCTGAGTGGGGAACAAGAATATTCGACAAGGCCCATGTCTGTTGTGCTAGTGGACAGAGAAACAGGATAAGGTTAATCGATTCTTGCTCAAAACCACATAACTGACATTGTTCATCCACACTTAGGCCCCTGTTCTTTAGCTTATCCGAGACAGCTATTGATCCTTTCAAGCACCTCCATAGGAATTGTCTGATTTTCGGCTGAGTTTTAGTCTTCCAACATCGATCATATAGAGAGTTAAGCGACGGAGCTACTTGCGCTTCTACAAACAAACCAGAGTGTTTTTCTCGACTGCTCAGTTGGTAGCCCGACTTAACATTGTAAATGCCATTCCGTGTGTTGTTCCAACAATATGAATCATTTCTCTCTACTATCGGCTTTGAACGTAGGACTATGGTTGCATCTACTGGCAGCAAAAGCTCATTCACTCTTTCTGCATTCCAACATTTACGTTGAAAATCTATCAGATGATCTACTTTCAACTCAAGATTGAAAAGAACTTGCCTACTGTACGCTCGCCTTGGTTGATGATCAAATATCCATTTATCTTGCCATAATCGTGTTTCATGTCCATTTCCAATCACTCGCCGTAGTCCCTTGACCAATAACTCTCTACCAAACAAGAGACTACGCCAGGCATAAGAAGGTTTAGTACCATTACCAGCAGAAAGAATATCATTTGACGGGAAGTAGCGGCTTCGGAACACACGAGCAAACAGCAAGTTAGGTTCATGTAACAATCTCCACACTTGTTTAGCTAGCAGGGCTTGATTAAAACACACTAAATCTCTAAAACCCATCCCTCCTAGATCCTTTGGTAACGTCATTTTTTCCCATCCGATCCAATGAATTTTGTTCTTCCCTTGGTATGAGTTCCACCAAAAATCCATCATCGCGCTTGTAATGTTCTGACATATACTTACTGGTAATTTGAAACACGACATAGCATAAACCGGCATCGACATGGATACCGATTTTAAGAGCACTTCTTTGCCTCCTAAAGACAGATTTTTCAAGTACCAACCATTCAAACGGCCTTGGACCTTTTCCTTAATATAGCCAATCATTTCCTTCTTTGAACCGCTAAAACATTCTGGCAAACCGAGATATTTTCCTAGACCTCCTGTTTTGACTATTCCGGTTCGAGAGTGAATCCAGGTTTTCATGTCCTCACTCACATTACCTCCAAAGGTTATAGCCGACTTATCAACATTAATTTTCTGACCTGAGATAGACTCATATGTCGCCAAGCATTCTAATATTCCTTCGGTTTGAATTTTTGAGGCGCGACAAACGTAAGGAGTGTCATCGGCAAATAACAAATGATTGATCTTAGGCCCTCTCTCATCAAAATGTATTCCAGAAATTTTGTTGGCCCTCTCTGCTTTCCTCAGAATATGTATAAGCGCTTCTGTACATAGCACAAACAAGAATGGAGAAAGAGGATCACCTTGTCTTATACCACGTTGAGGGGTAAATGAACCGAAAGGCTGTCCGTTAATAAGAACTGAAAACGTCACAGAACGAACACATTCAAGTATCCAACTCACCCACTGATCACAAAAACCCAACCCCGAGAGGATCCGTTCCAAGAAATTCCATTCTATTCGGTCATAAGCCTTCGACATATCTGTCTTGATCACCATGAAATTTTCTGAAATTGGTTGAATCACCTTTAGAATATGAACTATCTCATGAGCTATCAAGATATTGTCCGAGATTAGTCTCTTTGACACAAAAGTCGACTGTGTAGGTGAAACTATACTTGGCAGGAGTGGTTTCAATCTATTCATGAGGATCTTGGACACGATTTTATACAAAACCGTACAAAGACTAATGAACCACACTGCACTCTTAATTTCTTCATGCGTTACTGGTTTCACTAGACTCCGGTTCATCACATCTGTTACTTTTTTGGGCATATCGTTTAGGATAGTGAAATTCGATGCCTGCGCTTGAGAGGAGAACAGCTCTGTAAAGTAGCGTTCAACCACTATCGCCTTACTCTGATCTGAAACTTGAACTATACCCGACTCATCCATCAAGAACCTAAGTGAGTTTTGAGTTCTCGCCGACTTAACAGCTGCGTGGAAGAATTTAGAGTTCCGATCACCAGCCTGAAGCCACTTTTCTCGACTCTTCTCCCTCCAATAACTTTCCTCAGCTTTATAAGCCAAGCTTAGTTCCTGTCTCAACCTCTTTATCTTCTGAAAACATGGATACAACCTATTTGATTCATCCTAAAGTTCACCTCGCAATTTCTTGAGGAGCAAGGCAGTGTTTTGACCTGAAGTTCGTTTCCAATGGCTCAGGGCTTTTCGGCAGTCTGAAATCTTGTTTAGGCTCCCTCCATCATCACTATTATTTGATTTATTCCAAGCTTCCTTGATCATTTTAGTAACTGTCAGATCATCAGCCCATCTCCTTTGAAAACAAAACTGCCCGTGAAACACACTTTTCTCATCAGAGAGAGACACGAAAACTGGCTTATGATCCGATCCGAAACGTTGCAAAAATCGTTGTTGAGCCGCAAGAAACAACGAAAGCCAAGCCATGTTCGTAAAGCAACGATCCAGTTTGCTTTGGATCCACATCTTATTTCGAACACCTCCCCCGTAAAACCATTACCTACACTCGCCAATTCATGCATATCACAATTTTGGATCAAATTACGAAATGCTTTTCCTTTCTTAGTTTGTATTCACTAAAAAATTGTTCTTGAAAATACAAGGAACGTTCATGTGTTAATATATTTATATGTTATATTGGAATATTTGCTCATATGTTCATATGTTATATTGGATTATTTTGTTCATATGTTATATTAACTAGTTCTATTTTATTGTTTGATTTTAGTTTTCGTTTTTTGTGTTTGGTTTGGATTATTTAAGAAAAAACTTATGAACATAATAGAAATAAAATGTCAAAGTCATTAGTGTGAGAGAAATAAAATATAAAAAGTCATAATATATCCACACGAAAACATAACAATAATTAAATAAGTCATTAACGAGAGAAACAGAGAGAGAGAGAGATTAGTAATACTCGCCTGGACCGTCTTTTGGGTCTGACGGTGGCGATGGAGGATGATGCAAAATGTGTAAACATCAACTCCCTCAGACATTTCTTTTGTTTTTCCTCAAGCAAACTACAAAACTTAATCCGGGAAGTGAAGTTTGAAAGCGAGGGCTCATAACCAAAGGGAAATGTGAAGGTGATTGAACCGAGATCCTTACGGAGAAGTAGCTTATATCGAGGGTCAATTCTAATCTTTTGTACCTCGCCATAGCCTTTCCAAGCCACAATCTACTTTAAGCTTTTAGACCTAAGAAAACTCCTTCCATCAAAACACACATGACCCTTTAACATTCATTAGATTTTTGTTTTAGTGCGGTTCTCATTATGGGCAAGAGATCGATGTCAATCGGCTTGGTAAAGAAAAGTGGCTTTTGTGGTGATAAAAGATGGCTAACATTTTCATTTGTGGTTCACACTCAAGGAAAACATGAAATGTCATCATTATGCAAAAGCGAAGAAGAAAGAGACCCATTGACGTGTACAATGTCGAACTTCCGTTCATTCTACCCCAAATTCTCAAGCTTTGAGCTATCTAATCTAGTTCGGACTTCATGCTTTCCCATCTCTCACCACCGTCAAAGACTACTTCCGAGCAATTATCTCTTTAAAAATAACAACCACTTCAACTTATCTTTGCTTAGAGACTTAAGACACCCTTTGATTTCTTAGCTCTTTCATTCTTTTGTTTATCCCACTATCACTTAAATCATTTGTTTTTCTCTCTTTCTCAACCATAGTGGAAATTATTTCTTTAAATACACTAGAGCTTTTCTTTTAAGTTCTTTCTATCACAAGTCTCTTTCATTTTAAGCACAAAGTCAATATCATCATTTCTTTTTCTTATCCCTTCAATCTCAACTTATTCACACCAAGAATTCCATCTTCTTTCATTTCCCAATCCCTTTTTATCCTACCTAATCTCGTAACCTTTAAAAATGAATGGCAAGCCTAAGAACGGAAGATAGATCATTGGCGTTCCCAATACTTACAAAATTTTGCACACGAGACAACGTAGGAAAAACAATCTCACTCAAGAAACATATGAATGGCTTGAAAGGAAGGGGTAAGGTCAAGGTGTGGAACCATCTTAAAAATGAAGACGGCTACTAGGGTTAACGAAAGTGTGGTAAACATGGAGAAGAGAACCCGAGTATATCATTAATTTCTATGAGATCGGTTTCAATCTCATAACGAGAAAAATTAGGTCAATATTAAGTTCAAGTTAAGATAGAGTCAAGGTGAAATATCAGGAAGGTTTTACTAAGGTAGATGCTTTCGAAAGGGGGAGTTCTAGCTATGGATTTTCCATTTTTCGGCTAGGCTCAAGCTACAAACTAGTTCTAGCAAGGGTCTTGGTTGAATCCCTAAGCGTAGTCCACTTACAAGGCAAGTAAATCATTGTCCTCTATGAAAATGCATCCTACATGATTACTAAGACTTAATTCTACTAAAGATGATAAGAAGAAATGCAACTAAATGATTCTTTTGGTTTTTTCAAAAAAAATCAATTTTTTTAGTTTTTCCTATGCCATAACTATTAACAATGCATCCTATTCTACATGAGACTCAAAGAAATAAAACAAGACAAAACAACTTAAGAAAGCATATTAGTAACCAATCTCCTCTCCCGAATATACTCATCACCGTCTCGGTGATTGAATAAAATCCGACGAAGGAGATCAACAACCACAAATGAAAGGAAATAAAAGAAATAATGGTATTTACAATAGAGAAAATGATGGTATCTTGATTCAAAAAGTCGGGGAACCCGCGGATTCCTCCGTGTCGATGAGTAGGAATCGTTTCTTTCGGTTGGTGTTGTTGATCTCCTCCTTCTTCTTTGTCTTTGCGGCTCATAGGATGAGTGTCGTAATGGTTCATAAACCACCATTGCGATTGGAATTCCACCAAAAGAATGTCTTCCGCCTTCATCAACATATATTCTCTCCTAGTGGTATTCTTCTTGGGCTCTAGAGGCTTCTTCTCCCGCAAGTTTGTTGGTAAGCACTTTCACTTACTTCTTCTATGTTTTCACTTGACCCTTCAAGCCTTTAGCCACTTTGACAAGTTTATGAATTGTCATATCTTGTCATTTGTTCCATTTTTGCATTATCTTGAGCTTGTTATGCGCATACACCATTCCTTTGGAGGATGATGGTCCATCAAAGCGGTCAAAGTGGTAGCGGTGAGAACCATATACCTCTTCTTCATCACCTAAGTTCTCCGATTGTGGAGCTTTACCTTTAGCTTTTGAAGTCCACATTGAAGATTGGGCTTTGGGGTCGTAAAAACCATCTTGTAGCGTGAAAGTGATGTTCTCGCGTATGCAAAGGGTTGTCGTTTTGCGGTTGGGCAAGAGGAACTTCCGGTTGTCATTCATGATGTATGTATAATGGGAGTCCACCGCGCCTCCTAAGAACCGTGAAGTGGCTAAGTAAGCCATATCAATAAGCAAGGAGGGTTCTTTGTTGGGAGAAAAATCAACCCTTTTTGGGAAAATGTTTCAAGATCGGGTTCACTATCCCTCCAACCATCAATTGAGCATTAGTGTCCGTCAACTTGTAGAGTGTGGTGCAGACATCCAATAGATGCAAAAGCAAGACTCCAGCGAGATCAATCTTTAGTTCTTATGGTTCAAAAAGGTGGCGGTTGACGGGCATGATGATTGGTGTGATCTCTCTCAACAGTAGATACATGTCACCTGCATTAATCTTTCCTGCTTCCCTTCTTGCAAAAAAACGTATTCGCAAGGCACTTGTGAACATATCTAATGGTCGGGTGTCGAATCTTCGATGCTTTGAATCTTCAACGTTGAACAATCCGCTCAACCCAGATGTATTCCATTCAATTTATTCCTCTCCAGTCACACAACTGAATTTCCCACTTTCTTCTTTGTACTCCAAAGTGGAAAGAAACTCACAAGTAAGTGATTGGTGACCCGATTCTCCATAGAAGAAGAAGTTGCCTATTTCCATGTGACGGCATATCGTGTTGACATCATCAAAAAGGCTGAGCTTCATCAAAGCTTCACTGCTCGCCCATCTTGTTTGAACCCATTTATTTCTCATCAAAGTGTTGTAGAGTTGTGTCGCGGTTGGTCCTCGCGATTTCCTTGGTTTCGCCGCTTCATTAGATGTGGGTTTTGTTGTGTTTTCTTAGTATCCTTTCTCCTCCTTTCCAAAGAAAGAATATCCTCACTAACTTCTTCATCGCTACCCGCGATGCTAACATCAATTTCCGGCTCGGTTTCTTGCGCTACTTCCTTGCCCTTAGCTCTCTTTGGTTGAGCACTCGAGCTTGCTTCTCCTACCGCTTTTCGCGGGTTTGATGGTCCTTTTAGTTTGTTGTTTCTTGTGTTTGTCATTGCACCTTCAAGATTAGAAATTAGCTAAGTTAGTTCTTGATTAAAATAGAACTAATGGATGTCTTTTTCGCTGGTAATCATTGTGTATATCAACATAAACCATCATAACAACTAAAATTATCCACAACTTAGCAACTTCTACTTCATTCATCCCTCTTTCATAAGTACAAAGATCATCACAACTCATTGAAACATTGCATTGACACACATTTGTGATCTCAATATCAACTCAAAAACATCATAGCAATGAGAATTCACCAAATTAAAACCACACAAAAGGACTTAGAAATTTTCCACATTTTCACTCTCTTGAAATTCCTAAAACTTAGTCTAGTGGCTAAATCCTTTGGTAGTCTTTTGCAAAAAGGTTTCTCATAACCTCATGAACTCATAGAAATCATAATCCCAAATTCTCTCTAACTTTCAAAATTCTCAAAATTTCTCAAGAACCATAAACTTTTGATTTCAAACATGAAGCAATTCACATGATTTTGGTGGTTTTCCTAGCAATAAAAAGGTTAACCCAACCTTATATAAGCATAATCTATCACTAGAAACTACCAACTCATACTAGAATCGAAATCTAAAAATTTGTTCAAAGAGAGGGATTAGAGTGATTACCTTGTTTTGGAGTGGGGAGAGCTAGAGAATGATGGAAATGAGTAGAGATTACACTAGAGAATGTAAAAATTGGATGATATGAAAGATATTTGGGAGAGATTGGTGAAAATTTGAGAGAAAAGTTTAAAAAACTTTCTTAGTAAGAAGAGGAGAAAACTATGAAGATGGAGAGGAGAGAGAGAGATTTTTGTATTTTTGGGGTTGTTTTAGAAATAAATGTGTGTTTTAAAACTTTTGAAATTTTCAATTTAGCCCCACAAAAACTAAAAATTGCATAAATAAACCACTTACCTAGGAGGATGGCGGTCTGGGTAGCGGTTGTGGACCGCCAGTCAGAGGGTGTTGGACCGCCAGGATGGCTGTGGAGAGGGCTGGCGGTCTGGTGGTTGGTTGTGGACCACTAGGTAGGAGGGTGTGGACCACCAGGCTAGGTGGAGAAGATCCTGGCGGGCATGAGACTGGTTGTAGACCGCCAGGCAGACCCTCTTGGACCGCCAGACATCTCTGAAAGTCGTCTTTTGGTTTCTCGTTCACCCATTTGCAAGAACAAAACAAAGAATGACCCAGAATCATTATTTTAAGGAAATATAGAGCCTAATATGTACAAGGATGCCATGGGATTGCCTTCCAAACGCGCTTGTTTAACGCCACTAAGCTTGACGGTGCTAAGGCCTAGGCATTTTTGTGGTCCGAAAGAGAAACCGTGTTGTCTTCCTCAATCGGTGTATCGACGAGGTATGGCTTGCACCTTTGGCCATTATTCGTGAAATATCTGCCATCCTTGTTCCAAAGAACAATGGCACCATAGGGTCTTACTTCCTTGATTTTGAAGGGACCGAACCATCTCGATTTTAGTTTTCTAAGGAATAACTTCAAACGGGAATTGAATAGCAATACTTGGTCTCATTCCTTGAAGTCCCTCTTGATGAGTTTCTTGTCATGAAAAGCTTTAGTCCGTTCTTTGTATATCCTTGAACTCTCATACGCGTCCAATGTCAATTCATCGAGCTCTTCTAGTTGAACCATACGCCTTTTCGAAGCCATCTTGATATCAAAGTTAAGAATCTTGGTAGCCCATAAAGCCTTGTATTCCAACTCCACTGAGAGATGACAAGCTTTACCATAGAAAAATTTGAAAGGAGTAGTACCAATCGGCGTCTTGAATGCGGTTCGGTAAGCCCATAAGGCATCATCTAGCTTCGTTGCCCAATCCTTCATTTTTTCCCAACAATTTTCTCCAAGATGGCCTTGATTTGACGGTTTGAGACTTCTACTTGGCCCGAATTTTGAGGATGGTATGGAGTAGCTACCTTGTGCTTAAATACATTCTTCTTTGGCAAACTCTCAAACACCTTGCTGATGAAATGAGATCCTCCATCGCTTATGACCACTCTCAGTACACCAAACCTAGGGAAGATGACAGTCTTTAAGAGCTTGACCACTACTTTAGCATCATTGTCGGAGTAGCTATTTCGTCTACCCACTTGGAGACATATTGACCGCAACCAAAATATATTGATTTCCATACGAAGATGAGAATGGTCCCATGAAATCTATGCCCCAAACGTCAAACAACTCAACTTCGAAAATCGGGTTTTGATGCATTTCATTATGTTTGCTAATTTTTCATTTCCTTTGACAAGGATCACATTTAGATATAAAACTTTGTGTGTCCTTAAACATTGAATGCCACCAAAATTCGGCTTGTAGAATCTTTTGAGCCATTTTGAACGTAGCAAAGTGACCTCCATAGCTCGACCCATGGAAATGAAACAAAACATCTTGAGCTTCATCTTCCGTAATGCACCTTCTAAAAAGGCCATCCTTGCTCTTTCTATAGAGGTATGGCTCACTCCAATAGAAGTGTCGGATGTCTTTGTAGAATTTCTTTTTATCATAGCTTTCCAAGCTTGGTGGCTCAACTCCACATGTGAGATAATTCAAGAAAAACTGCATACCATGGCAAATTCTCCTCAACTGCCTTCACCTTGTTCATAGAGTCATAAGCAAAGTTTTCTTCAACAAAAGAGTGAATGGCATTGACTTGCTCCTCGGGTAATGAATCATCTATAGGCAATTTTTCGTGAACTCTCAACCTTGACAAATGATCTGCTACACCGTTCTCTATTTCCTTTTTGTCTTTGATCTCAAGATTAAATTCTTGGAGAAGAAGAATCCATCTAAGTAGCCACATATTTGCATCATTTTTAGTCATTAAGTACCTCAAAGCAGCATGATCCGTGTAGACGATGATCTTAGAACCGACCAAGTAAGAACGAAACTTCTCGAAGGCAAACACAATAGCCAAGAGCTCCTTCTCTGTGGTTGCATATTAAACTTGAGTATCATCCAAAGTCCTACTGCATAGTGAATGACATGGAGCTTTTTATCAATTATTTGCCCCAACACCGCCCCTACGGCATAGTCACTTGCATCACACATAATCTCAAACGGGTGCTCCCAATTTGGAGATTGGACTATTGGCGCACTAACTAAATCTTCTTTTATCCTCTTGAAAGCTTCAAGAAGTTTTTCATCAAAGTCAAAAGTCGTATCCTTGCATAACAACCTTGTGAATGGCCTTGCAATCTTTGAGAAGTCTTTGATAAATCTTTGATAAAACCCTGCATCTCCAAGGAAGTTTCTTATTTCTTTAACCGTGTTGGGTGTTTCAAGCTTGAGCATGAAATCTATCTTTGCTTGATCTACCTCAATAACCATATTTGAAATTCGATGTCCAAGCACGATACCATCTCTTACCATGAAGTGACATTTCTCCCAATTGAGAACAAGGTTGTTTTCTTCACATCGTTTCAACACTCTACACAAATTGGACAAACAAACACCAAAAGAGGATCCATGGACCGAAAATTCATCCATGAAAACCTCCATGATATCTTTAATTAAATCGGAAAAGATGGACATCATGCACCGTTGGAATGTAGTCGGTGCATTTCATAGCCCGAATGGCATCTTTCGATAAGCAAAGATACCATATGGGCATATAAAGATCGTCTTTTCTTGATCTTGAGGGTGGATGGGGATTTGAAAGAATCCCAAATATCCATCAAGAAAGCAATAATAAGAATGATTAGCTAGACTTTCAAGCATTTGGTCAATGAATGGCAATGGAAAATGATCCTTTCGAGTTGATGCATTCAACTTTCTATAATCTATGCACATCTTATGACCCGTAATTGTCCTAGTTGGGATTAATTCATTGTTATCATTCTTGATTACGGTTACTCCTCCTTTCTTGGGAACTACATGGACTGAGGATATCTAAGTATAATCCCCGTGTCTAGTAGTTTCAAGATCTCCTTTTTTGCAACCTCTTTCAAATTAGGGTGTAACCTTCTTTGGTGCTCAATTGATGATTTTGATTCATCTTCTAGATAAATTCTATGCATGTAAAGAGAAGGTGATATGCCTTTTATATCATCAAGTGAGTAACCTATGGCTTTCCTATATTTTCTTAATTCTTCTAAGAGTAATGCAACCTTATCATCATGCAATTTATCACTAATTATGACCGGGTAAGTAGAGTTGGGACCTAGAAATGCGTACCTTAGCCCTGATGGTAGAGATTTTAGCTCCACTTTTGTTGCATTGAGCTCGATCCAATCATCTTCCCCATTTGGTCTTGCCTTGATGATCTCTTTAGCTTGTTCAAGCTCTTCATCTACAATCAATTCTAAAGTGCAAGTACCCTTCATCAAAGGCTTTTCATACCCATTCACATCCTCATTGTCAATTACCCTATCTTCCTTTGGCATTGTGAGAGCCAATTGCAAGGCATCTTGAGCATTCAATTCTTCCAAGTATTCATCCGCCATTTCCTCTAAAATGTCATAGTAGAACACTTGACCATCAATGATTGGTTTCTTCAAAGCCTTCATCACATTGAAGCTAAGAGTCATATCACCCAAATGAAGGTCGATCAAGACTTTCTTGACATTAATAATTTCTCCAACGGTGGAGAGGAAATGTCTTCCTAAGATAATTGGATTGGTTGGTTCCTCTTCCATTTCAAACACAATAAAATCAGTTAGAACCTCCAATTACCGACAACCAACTTCACATCTTCGAGCATTCCAATAGGATACCTAATGGATATATCCGCAAGGATCAATGCAATCTTAGTCTTCTTGAAGTTAGTAAGTCTGAGCCTTTGAGAAACCAACATTGGCATCAAGCTCACACTAGCTCCTAGATCAACCAAACATCTACCAAATCCTATTGGTCCCATTGAGCAAAGTAAAGTGAAACTACCAGGATCATCCATCTTTTAGAGAAAATAGTTTTGGATGATAGCACTAAACTCATGAGTCACCACTACCTTTGACTCTTCATAAGAGACTCTCTTGGCCATGACGTCTTTAATGTATTTGGCAACAAGCAGAAAATGCATAATTAAGTTTAACACCAGAAGAGTAACTTGAGCTTCTCCGTTAATGTGCTTGAACTTCTCTCTTTCTTTCTCTAGAAGTTGTTTCTTGAACCTTCCTGGGAAAGGGAGTTGAGGTTTGAAAGGGGGTGGAGCGAAAGTAACTTTCTTTTTTGGTGTCTCCACACTCTTTTTCTTTTCAATAACCTCATCCTCGATAACTATTGGTTCTTGCTCTTTTGGTTCATTGACTTCTTCTTGTGAAACCGATTCTTTCTCTGTTTCCCCTCTCACAATACGTTCTAAAGTGGCTTTTCTTGGAGGTAGCTCTCTTCTGCTTCTCAATGTGATGACATTGCAATATTCTCTTGGATCTTTATCGGGCTTCCCCGGAAATTTTTTTTCCCATGACTCTTTGAAGAGGACGCTACATGAGCTAGTTGGTAGTCAAGATTTTTGACATGAGCCGCTAGATTTTCAACTTTTGCATTCAAATCATTCCATACACCATCAATCTTTTTATTTATATCTCCCATTTTTTGGTCAAATCCATTGCGGCTTTGTTTTGACCTTCTAGAATTTGTTTGAATTGGGAGGTATTGTCATCTTCCTTTGAGGGTGGTGTGGGTGAGTTTTCCGGGTTAGGAAGTGGTGTGAAATATCCCTTTTGGAGAGAAGTTACCTTGAGGTTTACCTTGTTGCCTTTCCTTCTGAGCCGGATAGTGTTGGTTCGAAGGATTGGTTACTTCTTGGTTCCGGTAGGGGAAATTGTTGTTCCAATACTTGAAAGATAAGTTGTAGGATCTTAGGTAGTATCCTCCATGTATATAACACATCTCTTCTTGATCATCTTCATATTCATTTCCATACCCCTTACCACTTCCTACTTGATCCATAACACTAACGGACCTTTGGTTCAACCTTATGAGCTTATCTATCTTGTCATTGAGCTCCTTGAATCGAGAATCATCCCGGGAATCCCCATCTCGGTCTCTTCCATAGCTTTGGTCGCTTTGAGCTAAACTCTCAATGAGTTGCTCACCTTCTTTAACATTTAATTTGGCAAAGCTTCTCTTACTAGCCGTATCAAGGGAATTCCAATATTTTTCTGGACATCCACGGTGGAAAATCCCCAACAAAGCATCCTTAGTGACTCCGTGATTAGGGCAAGACCTAATATAAGACTTAAACCTTTCTCAAGCTTCATAGAATGACTCATTGAAACCTTGCTTGAAGTTTGTGATGTCATTTCAGATTTTGGTCGTTTTTTGCTTCGGGAAGAATTTAGTCATGATCTCCTTTTCCACTTGAGCCAATGTAGAGACTAACTCCTAGGACACATTCTTCTCCCATTGAGCAGCCACATCACCTAACGAGAAGGTGAATAGTATCATTTTGATGGCTTCCTCACTCACCCCATTTACCTTTATCGTCCTAAAAAGCCTCTCAAACTCATCAAGGTGGTCTAGAGGATTATTCGTCGGAAGACCATTGAACTTGTTGTTTTGAACCATGTTAATGAGGCTATGTTTTATCTTGAAATTATGTGGTACTACCGTGGGAGGTTGAATGCTGGTCATAACCCTCCTTGTGTTAGGTTCATCATATGCACATATCCTTTGTGCTCTAGGACGCTCTTGGTCTTGAACACCAAACCTTTGAGCTTGCTTGTTGTCACAAACATTTTTCTCTTGATTCCCAATGTGATGAGGATCTTCCATTGTCCTTCAAAAAAGAAAAAATAATTACAGAGTTAGTGATTGGTAACAAATCAGGCTAGATATTCAAGGCTTTTAGTGGTGAGGCTTAGAATGTTTCGGGTATCAAAAACTGCGTCAAGGTGCAAGACATTATGAAAAATTTCAGGAGATAAAGAGTATATTGAAATCCATGTCCCCTAACTACCCAAGTACAAACCACCAATCAAAAGTAAATTGAATATGTGCATACTTCAGGGGGAAACCAATCAACAATATAATATGAAAATGCTAATTTCTAAACCAGATTTAAAGAAATAAACTTGAGTTTTCATATTTTTTCAAAGCACGAAAATCTGATAGAAATCAGCATGTGAATGACGTTTTTAAACTTTAAAACACTCGTACAACATGAAGAAATGCAACATATTCATCAGAACCTCCAAAACACACAACACCGAGATATGAGACACTCAGGACCGTGTCTAAACCACTTAAATTGTTCAATCCTACCTAAGAAATTAGAAGGATCATGTCTACCCTATTCTCTCCATTGTTTTTACACATGTGTGCATATAAGATAAAAAAAAAATGCATGGAGGTTCAAGGAGATAAGGTAAGGGTGTGGTGTCAAACTAAAGATGAGTCTGGTCACTCAAGATTACCAAAAATAATGGTAGAAAAATGGGGAAGTAATCATGAATGATCGGTTTGATTCCTGATTTCAAGTTTCTAGATTAAAGCAATTAAGTTCATTAGTAGGCCAAATAAAATAGAGTTAATAACATTTCAGAAAAAGTCTGAGTTCCAGAGATTTCTGGTGGGGAGTTTGGTCATGAGTTATTCCGGTTTTCCTGCGCTAAAAGTCCAAATGAAATGGTCAATGAGAATATAAATAAAGTGCAATTCGCAGAGATAATAATCTCAAATCATCATGAAGCATAAACAATCCATTACTGACTCAAAAAAAACATCAAAATGACTCAAAAACACCAAAAGAAAAAGAAAAAACATAAGTAACCTCCCCGAGACTTATCTCACACCGTCTCGGTGTGAAACAAATCCGAGGAAGGGGTAAGTAGCAAATAAAAAGAAAAATAAAATTAAGATAAAAAGAAACGGGAAAGAACAAACTTACATGAAAGCGTGTCATATACCCATGTAAATGAGACAGGGATCGATCGATCCATGGACAGGGATCGATAGATCCTTCTCCTTCTGTCTGGTGATCTTTTTCCTGCAATACTACAGCTAAAATCACGAAAAACGTCCAAAGCACCAAAAACCAAAACAAAAAGACGAAAAACACTATAAAACTATCTAAAATGAAAAAGAAAACTACCTAGTGGATTGCCTCCTATTCAGCGCTTGTTTAAAGTCACGAGCCTGACTGTAGTGGCGATGGATCAGTCTGGAAGGGTCTTAGAACTCGCTCCGAAGCAAGCTCCACCTGCAAAAATCTTCGGCTCAAGGATGTTGCTCATCGCTTTTTTCACAGCAACTACTCTCTTCTCTTTAAACTCTGGTGTAAGGATGGCTCTCACCTTGGAGAAAGGTCTGAATCTGCCTTTATGCTTCACTTTCTACTCAATACCACTTCCATCGCATACTAGAGGGATAAAGGTAAATTCAGAACTCTCCTCAGTATTGTGCTCTTTCAGCTTCACTTTCTTTTCAGTCTTGAGTTTTCTCACTGTAGAACAAACATCTCCATCCAGGACTTCTTTGACGTCGTTCTTTTCAGCAACAATTAATGTGTCTTTACTCAATAAACCATGCTCCTCGTTAATTTGTGATAAGGAAATATGGAAAGATTCCTCAGTGTAAGGTTCCTCCAAAACCTCCTCAATCACTTCAGTCAATGTGTCAACCCAAACAGTTTGTCCACCTGTGGTAGGCTTCTTTGTTGACTTCTCGAGGTTGAAATGCACATCTAGTTTAC
>OVAN01010080.1:0-16135 GCA_900406275.1 Anastatica hierochuntica | reverse complement strand
ATATTAAGAGCCTTTGCAATTGCTCTGACAATTTTCTCTTCCAATATATTAGAAGAGAGACCAACATAGAAGCAGATTATCTAGCAAATGAGGCCAGAGTAGGAAACAAATCTTTTGTAATAAAATGGTTCCCGTAAAATGTTTTATTATCTGTCTTAATGAAATGTTTTTTTTAGCTGGCAAAAAAAAAAAAAAAAACATCTATGCCACTCAATTTCTTACCATGATTTTTTTATATCCAATTTTTATTTTCAAACTAATTATTGAAAAAATTATCAAGACAATCACCTAGCCATATCATTAGAGTATAAGTTAACAAATCTATTAATCCATCCACTACAAATAGCAATTGAAATTTGGTAGATACAATATATATACATAAAGTATCTATAAACTAATAATAGATGTGCCTTTTAACAAATAAAACGTATCTATAAATTTAGATATGTATAAATTTGCAAATAGATTATATGGATCAAAATATTAACTTTCGAAAAAAAATTATTAATTTATCAAAATACTAATTTATCCGTATTGTGGTTGTCATTTCTTACATCATGTAAATTTTCAAACTAAATAACTTTCTTTGCTCAAAATTAAATAACTTTTGTTCCCTTAATATTATATAATTGAAAAACAAATAATATGATAAGCATCATTGATACTCTGAACAAGTCAAATGTCAAAAACAGAATTATTAAGCTACCTTATCAGAGCACAACCTATTATTTTGGTATTTGTGTTAATCGATTTGTTAATTAATAAAGTACTGTAAATTTTGGAATTGTTCTAAGGTTCGCCAGTTAGGATATTCCATTGCCTGTCAGTTTTAATTTTGTTTTGGTCCTATGCTAAACATATTATTCGGATGATGGTGATAATACATTGATATTATTTAATAAAAATCATTGATTTTTTCTTTTCAATTTACATTTAAATTTGAAATACCATATACTATAGTAGTTATTTTCTTTTCTGTGAAGATTTAACACGACATCAGAAAAAGACAGAATCTCTCTGACATACATTATTATCTGTAAGAAAAAACACACCAATGACTATTTCTACAAATCTTATTTAGATTTTATAAAGATTTTTGTAACTATCATGGATACAGCTAATTCCTTTTTGCCACAGATTGAAGAATAATGAAAGCAAATAAATATAATTAAACCAAATTTTAGTTTATAGTTTATACTTCACATATTTTTGAAGATATGATCGTAATTATCCGTAGATTATAGTTTTCATTTCGCGTAGAAATAAAAGTATGGTTCCGAATGTTAATTCTGCTTTACGTAGACATTTGCATATTTGTAGACTATTTATTCTAAAACTTTTAGAATAATAGTATAAGTAGATGATTTATTTCGAAAAATTGCAGTGTGCTTTGAAATATGTTGATAAGATATTCCTCAAATTTAGTATTTACAATGAAAGTTAGATTTTTTAACAAAACGTGGAATTCCATTTCCACTTTACCGTTTATTTGAAAAACCTTAAATTTGTCAAAGATAGAACAAGTATGTTGATATGAGTAGTTGTTCTATCTTCCCTATTTTTTTTAAAAAAATTGGTATGTAAAACTATTTTTTCATTTATTTTGATTAATGAAAGAAAAATAAAAAATGAGACAAATAAAGATGTATCCCATAAAGATTAATATCCCATTTTTTTGTTCTATTTTAGTAATTTTTCCTTAAATTTATGAGATAACAAATTTTTGATTATTTTATGTCTTATGGTATTGGACTTTCATGCCACCAAATTTCTTTTTTTTTTTAATAACTTTTTCTCCAAATAGATAAACTATCATCAAGTTTAGTTTTTTTTCCATGGATTTTAATATGCTAATAAATTTTTGAACTGTGAAAAAGAATAAATATTAGAATATTGTAACATGGACCATGTATTTATCTTTTATATTTTGAAAGAGAAACATTTGGTATTTAGAGTTTACAAGTCATCTCCACATTTTTTGAAGATTTTTCTAAATTTTATCTATTTTGATATATCTATTATTAATTTTTATTTAATTTTAAAAAATTAATACTACTAATGTCAATCCTAATGATAAGGTATCTTGATATCACATGATATCATATTTTTCTCTAATCATTATATCCGTCTATATATTTTTTAGATCTAATTTCATAAGAATAATTATGTAATGTATGCATATTGAAAATTAATTATTTAAAAAAAATAAAATCATGATTCAAAAATTTTAAGTCATTAATAAATTACCCAAACTGTGAAGAAACATCATACATTAAATATAAATGTGAGTAATGGAAGAGAAATATATCATTAAATAATTCAAATGTAACGTGAATTTGTAAATTTTTACTTATAGACATCCAATTTAAAAATTTGTTCGGTTTAATTTGGTTAATCGGTTTAATCATATAATTTACAGAATATTCATATGAGGTAATTTATTTAAGTAACTAACCATTTGCACTTTTTTTGTTTTTTGAGCAATTTTTCTTTTTTACCCCTACACCCTATAAAACTTTAAACGACTCTACAGGTTTATACGTATATCGAAACGAAATTGTAATTACACGAAAAAATAGATTTTTTTCTCGAGATAACGTATTTTGAATTTTTAGAAACGGATATGTATTTTTCAAGTATACGGAACTCGTTGTACCGTATAAGAAGTTGTATGCTATTTAAATAGACAGTCTAGTTAAATAGCATGTCTATTTTTTATAAAAAATTTAGCTTCCATATAAACGAAAACATATTGCTTAAAAACTGAAAGTCTCTACTATATAAGGGAATGAATGTAAAACTTAAGCCACTCAGACAATTTCTAAACCATTTGATCAACTATAATAGTAAAAATATGTTTCGACCGAAACACTAATTAGACTTACTATTTGAGATAGCATAAACAGTATGAAATTGATTGTCTATTTAAATATACTGTCTATTTTTGCGTGCCTATTAATTTCACAAATAACCAAAAAACAAGGGGAGAAATTGTGATTGGGGTTCAAGCTTTTATTTGTTAATGGTAAAGGCATCATAGAACAAAAGTTTTGAGAAAAATCGATCTAAAAAAAGTTTGAAAGAAGAGCAAACTATGTTAAGCAGGAAATAGATCGTCTATCTGTTACAATATGTCTATGAACTGAAAAACACCAAATCGTCGAGTACTAAATAGACCGTCTATCAGTTGCAACATGTCTATGAACTGAAAAGGGCAAAATCGTCATAAAAAAATGGAACAGTTGAAAAAAAACCCTTTATAGTTAGAAACTTAATTTTGGCTGGTCAAATGTTTATTTCACCTAATTTCCCAAATTTTAAGTCATTAATAAATTACCCAAACTGTGAAGAAACATCATTCATTAAATATAAATGTGAGTAATGGAAGAGAAATATATCATAAAATAATTAAATGTAACGTGAATTTGTAAATTTTTACTTATAGACATCCAATTTAAAAAATTTTTCGGTTTAATTTGGTTAATCGGTTGAATCATATAATTAATCACATATAAATATCTTAAATTGATGAAAATGTTAAATATAATATTTTATTTTATCAAAATTAAAAATCATAAATATTCTAACTTCATGAACAAAATTTAACAAGTCATTATAGGAAAACATAAAAATTGAAGTTACTTATAATTAAATTATTTTATTATTTATATATTCTGCTATTGATTTGAATTTAAATTGTGAATTTTTCTTGTGGCATATATTATAATATCCTCAATTTTGGTATATTATTATAAAATCATCTTGTAGCCATCATCTAGTTTAGAGTTATACAAAATTATTTTTTATCTCCTACCAAAAAGAAAATTCTGATAATAGTGTAAATTATTTTAACAAAAAGAAAATTTATAGTAATTTTTTTAAAAAAAAGACTCTCTTCTCTCTGGTTCGCATTTAAAAACCCATCACCAACTGTCTCCGCATAATCGGAGTCTCTCTGCCGCCATATTCACATTTAATGTGATCACGTTCTTACTTCTCCCACACAACAATCTCTAACTCGGACGACGAACCAAAGACTCATCTAATATGTCTGTTCACGGTAGATTCCCGGCGAGTCCGCCGGTTTCTTTATCTCCGGCGTCTTCCTCATCTCCGAATTCTCAGTCACCGTCGACCCCTGATCTGAAGCAACGAGTCATCGCCTGTCTCAACAAGCTCGCCGACCGTGACACCTTGGCTCTAGCCACCGCCGAGCTTGACTCAATCGCTAAGAATCTGACTCATGATTCCTTCTCTTCCTTCCTTAACTGCATCCACAACACAGACTCTTCGTGTAAATCTCCGGTGAGGAAACAGTGCGTCGCTCTCTTGTCGGTCATGTCTCGTCACCACGGCGATTCTCTCTCTCCTCACCTCTCTAAGATGGTTTCCACCGTTATCCGCCGTCTCCGAGATCCCGATTCCTCTGTTCGCTCTGCTTGCGCCGCCGCGACGGCGGATATGTCCGCTCACGTCACGACGCAGCCTTTCGCAGCTGTCGCGAAGCCCTTGATCGAAACGCTGATTCAGGAAGGCGATTCCAACGCGCAGATCGGAGCGGCGTTGTGCTTGGCGGCGTCAGTGGAAGCCGCGACGGATCCGGAATCGGAGCAGCTTAGAAAATCGCTGCCTAAGATCGGGAAACTGCTTAAGAGCGACGGTTTTAAGGCTAAAGCGGCGTTGTTGAGTGCCGTGGGGAGTATGATTAGCGCCGGCGGCGCGGGAACTAAACCGGTGTTGGATTGGTTAGTTCCGGTGTTAATTGAATTTCTAAGCAGCGAAGATTGGGCGGCGAGGAAATCTGCGGCGGAGGCGTTGGGGAAAGTGGCGACGGCGGAAGAGTTGGCTTCTCAATACAAGAAGACTTGCACGACGGCTCTCGAGAGCAGAAGATTTGACAAGGTAAAAAAAGAGACTTTTAAATCGGGATAATTAAAGTCTGCCTTAGCCTCGAAACAAGCCTTCGGGGCCGATTGGTAAAGACTGTGAGGGTTTATTGAATGAATCCACTACAATGCAGGTGAAAAATGTGAGAGAAACTATGAATCGAGCGTTGAAACTGTGGAAAGAAGTCTCAAATGATGTCGAAGAAGCTTCATTGTCTCCATCTAAATCATCTTCCACTGGTATGTTCCCTGGTTTACATTTTATAAAAAAATCAGATTTTTAGCTAAGGACTTGTTGCGATTTTCGATTTTTGTTTCTTTCTAATTGTGGATTCAGATGATGGATGTTACTCAACTGTCACAAGAAGTTCAACCATTGATGTTGGTTTTAAATCCTCATCAAGACTAAAGAAAGCAACGCCTATGATCAAGAGGTCCCCATCTTTACCTGTGAATAGATCATATGTAGCAACTAGACAAAAAGAGAATCTACCAAAGAGAAATCAAGTTTCTTGTGTGGACGACAAGGGACCACAATTTCCTCCGGTTAAGCAATCTTTTAAAGCCGAAGAGAAGGCGGATTCGGGCGGACCAGATGTAATCAAACATACTATCTCTGAGAAAAGCAGGGAAGATCATAAAGTATCTACCTTTGGTGGTTTAAGGTCTGGTTCAAAGGTTGCACCTTGCAGTGACGATGATGGTGATTCTTTTGATTCGGTTGTCAATGATGTTGATGAGAGTAAGAAAGATAGTGAGGAACTGTCTTTGATACGTCAACAGCTCGCTTTGATTGAGAACCAACAGTCCAGTCTCTTAGAGCTTCTTCAGGTAAACATTTGGCATTCGATAGTCGTACTTTTCCCTTGGAGGGATCTATTCTCACTGAAATTCTTTCGTTTATTTGGATGTAGAAATTCATGGGAAGTTCACAAGGCGGGATTCAGTCTTTGGAGTCTCGTGTAAGCGGTCTAGAGATGGCTTTGAATGAAATATCAAGCGATCTTGCGGTTTCAACTGGAAGAGTCCCTAAGAATAGTAGTTGTGTAGGTGAGAGCTGTTCCAAACTACCCGGTACAGAGTTCTTAAGCCCCAAGTTTTGGAGAAAACCCGAGGAGGGACCGCGGATCAGAAACACTGCCAGTGAAATGGCTGCTGCACACTACGAGAACAGTTTGATGCGAGATTCAGCAGATGCGAACAACGGACAAAGGGGAGGTTCGGTTTTTCGAAAGAAAGAATCAAGAAACCAGTTCCAAGATTCTATGCATACGACACTACAGAAACCAACAACAACAACTAGGTAAAATCATATGATTTTGCTTTCCTTCTGACAATTTGCTTATAAAACATATGATGTTAAAGGTTTTGCTTTTGCATTTTCAGATTATCAACTTGAAGTAAAAGAGTGAGGAAGAGAGAATGCATTTGAGTGATTCAATTTTTTGAGGGAAGAGAGTGATTGAAGCTGACCAGACTAACTCAGAAGCTGAAAATGAACAAATCCAAATCTCAGATTCGTTGCGGTTGCTTCAATATTCAACTCTCATTCACATGTCTAAAGTAAAGCTTTGTCTTATTAAAAGAACAAACTAATAATTTAAACCAGAGAGTGAATCAATAGAGCTTCAAAGATTAAAAATGCATGTGAATAGAAATTATATTTGTGTGTATGTGTATCATTTGTTCAGTGGATATATTGGAGTTGTGCTAAAACCATTGATAGCTACGTAAAGATTTGTCTTTGCGTAACTTTATTTTTGTGTTATTCGGATCTATAAATCATTTGCCAAGAAAAGAAATGATTGCTTGCAATAAAGGAATCAGTACATTACAACAAAGATGACTTCACTTCGCTCTGTTCACTCCTATTCCTATGACTGAATATGATAAAATAAAAGACGATTTGGGCAAAAGAAAAAACCATTATTTTCCATAGTGATAACAAATAAATGGATTTGGTCAGAAACACATGACTACCACAAAGTCCTTGCATTGGTTTTTGGTTAAAGGCACGACTTTCTAGGGACGAACCTAGTTTCAAAAATACATTTATACTTCTTCGATTTTATTCATTTTATACAGGATATTTAAAATTTTTGTATATAAACTACCTCTCTGATTTATTTGTTGTTTCAGAGTATTTCACCAAATCTAAGAAAAAGTTCAATATACTCATGTTCACTCGCATATCTTGTATTACTCTCTTAGTATTCTTCTCCAATTTTATTATTAACTTGAATCGAGTTTTTTTTCCATCTAACATATTTTATTAAGATAATCCAAGGGTAACGTACACACACAAAGCCGGCAAAGCTGTTAAACATTCCGGAGTCAAAAGTCGATAAAGGTGTTAACCTTTCCGGAGCCAAAAGTCGGTTTAACTAAACACCGGAGAAACTTAAAAACGAGAGGGTATAATCCAAAAGTTTTAGAAACTCAACTACGACAAATCGAAATAAAGGCATAAAACAACAAATAAGCGAAACAAGAGAGAAAGGAAGAAGAAATTGAAGCGTAGCAATCGAAGCCGAAATTATTGAGAAAAGAGAGACACTCATTATATTGCTTCAAAGAGCCACGAGCATACAAATACTCATTATATTGCTGCGCCGAAGCGAAACCACGAGCAACTGGCAATCTCCACATCTCGAGTAGTCGATGAAGAAAAAGTTTTGACAATCTCCTATCCAGCGGCTTTAAGCAATAAAGCATAAGCTCCTTTCCATTGAACTAGATCGGGAAGAACTTGCCTAATCAAAACCTCTGTCAACACCCATAGGTCTAATTCACGAAAAGCACAACTTCACAATCCCACAGCTTCACCATCAGAAGTTCAAACAATACAAACCAAAGGCAACTCGCTAGGAAAGTAGCCAGAGACAAACCAAAAGATTACCCTAAAGTTTGACCTGAAACCCCAACCTGAAGAGATGACACTAGGTATAAAGCCCCAATCGAGAAGCACAACAAAGACCCGAGCCTGAGAAACCATCACAGAGTAGCCGCCGGTGACAAACCCAAAACGACCGCCGTAGAAGAGATTAAACAATTGGACCACAGCTAAGAAAACAACAATAAAATCCGAGATATGAAACAAAGGTCAGGCTGACGACGACGACGGACTAAGCCGCCGACCACCAATCGAGAGGTCTTTTTATCGTCGGGGACTGTTTAAAAGAGAGAGTTTATTAACTTGAGTCGTTATAATAGGAGTTTCTGTGCAAAATCGAGAACAACACTTAATTTTAAACAAAAAATAATTCTAGGAAGACATATATAAATAAAAGCGAAGGAAGTAAAAAATATTTATTCTTTGATTTAACCTATTAAAAGTCATTTGTTATACCTAAGGTTTGACCTTGTTTTTTTTTAAAATTGAAATAACTATAACATGATAAGAGTTTTTTAAATTTATCAAAGAAAAAGTTTATTTTGAAGTTTAATTACGTGAATTATGATGTGAGAAGTTTAATATTTACTTAGAACAATAAACGCTTGGTAATAGTAGTTTGCAAAACTTTTTCTCATTTTTTTTCATGTCTGGGCGTTCGGTTACCCGTTCGGTTTCGGTTCGGTTCGGTTTTTTCGGTTTCCCAAAAATTGGAACCATTCGGTTCCTAAACTATTTCGGTTCGGTTCGTGTTCGGTTCCGTTTGAATTAAGTAACTATTCGGGTATTAATGTTCGGATATTTTCAGATATTTTCGGGTATTTTCGGATATTTTTGGGTATTTTCGGGTATTTTGGATATTTTTGGGTATTCTTAGATATTTTTGGTTATTTTGGTTATCCGTTCGATTCCGGTTTTTTCGGTTCTCAAAAATTGGAACCATTTGGTTATTTTTCAACTACGGTTCGGTTCCGATTCGATTATTTTTCGGTTCTTTCGGTTCGATTCTTCGGTTCCGGTTATTTGTTCCAGCTCTACTCACCACCATCTCTCCCTGCTTGAAGAACACAAATCTCAAATCGAAGTTTTTTGTAGGCCGACGGTGGTGTTTAGCCACCGCGTGCCTTGTAGTTATGCTTTTCCTGTTCACGGTTAATAAATCTCCGACGTTGTTCGGATCATTTTTCGGTGCATCCGGACCAATTTTTCGAGAGTTTAACGGCTTTTGTTGTGTTTTACGGAGATAAAATTCTAATTTCGTTATTAGTTAAATCTTTTCCAACTTGGTCACAGATCTTCACTTTCTTATCTTCTCGTTTTTCTTTACTTGGTCGGATTTAACTCTTAACATATTCATTCACTTATGTTCGTTGCCTTTGTAAGGCGGACTTCTAGGACGTTAAAAACCGAGTATTATAGTGATAGGTTTTGGAACATCATTGATGAGCATGGACTCGGCACAACAGTGCCATCCCAGCAAAAGGTTGATGGGTCCTGAGCAGAAGAGATCAAACCCGTTAAAGGAATAATGAAAATCTGACTAAGTGTCAGATTAAACGACCCATGACCTCGGCCCGACTCTGAACCGAGTAGTGGTCGACTAACATTTAATGAAGAGAGCAATGAGCGAGTCTCTCAGCATTAAATGCAACACACTTCCTCGACATCAACCACTTCAAGAAGGACACGCGTGATAAATGCAATGGCCTCGACACCATTCTCAGCCGATGCATGCAAAGAGAAGACATGAAGAATGCTTGAAATGACACGTGGATTCCACCTCGGCTAAGAATCATAATTATGTCGGATTACTGTAGATTTTAAACCACTATAAATAGAGAGCAAAGCTCATTGAGAAGGAAGATCAGAAAAATTAGAGAGAGAAACCGAAAATAAGATCATTTTAGAGAGATAAACTCTTTTGTAATAACGTCTTGTCAATTAATATCTTTCTAAAGCCTCGGTAAAGTTACCGAGCATCTTGTCATCTTCCAAAATCATCTTCTTGTGAGATTCTAGACCTCAGCTAATCTTAGTAAAAACTGAGCTTACACAAGCAACGGAGTGAGAGTCTAAAACCAAAAATATTCTAAGTACCAAATTGACCTCGGGATTTCCAAAAGTCAAAAGGATTAAATCGAAAGAAAAGTCCTCGATTCATCAGTTGGCGCCGTCTGTGGGGACTTGGGTGATCACAGAGTAACAGAAGATAGTCTTGGGAAGTCAGAGTCAGCAACATGGATACATCAATGAATGTTACAAGTGACGTGGTTGCATTTGGAAGTGGAGAAAGGAGCTCAACTGAAGTTGGTATTGGGGTAATTCCTCCTGTTGGTGCTCTAGCCCCAATATTTAACATTGGCGACCCACAAGCAACACATGTACCGACAATAAGTCTACGGGAAACCACGCCAACTTCTGGTATGCTCGGCTTAGAAGCAACCCTTCAAGCAATGATGGGTCGGATTGAACAAATAACTCAGCAAACAAATGCTCGGTTCGAAGCCTTATCGGTCCCGGCAAGAGTTGTCAATTCCCCACCCCGGGTTCAAGATGAACAGCCTCGGCAACCGGAATAATTCATCAACTAGCTTCAACGCAACCTATTTGGGACACCGTCAACCTCTCATGACCTTGTTCTCAACCACAACACTCCAATTCAAATTCAACCAGGCAACTTTGAGCTTCCACCGCAATTGGTTTCTCTGCAACAGAACGTAGAAGATAGCAGAGACCGAGAGATCGAATTGTTAAAAAGCAAGAAATGAGTTCAACAATGCACAAAGCTGTCAGTGCAGGCCCAAAAATTGATCGAGTTCGACAGGAGACACAGAGTGACCCATTTACTGCTAGGGTTAGGAAATTTCCACTCCGATACCTCGGCAAACTTGCTCTTCCAAAATTTGGCGAAATGTCTGATCTGAGCCAATTTCTAACAGCCTTTGGCATTTCCATGAGAAGGGCAAGATTGACTCCCGAAGAATATGATGTAGGGCATTGACAGATCTTTGTGGAATATCTAGAAGGTGAAGCTTTACAGTGGTTCTCGGGTTTGAAGTCAAACTCAATCGATAGTTACCAACAGTTGTCAACCATTTTTCTCAAACATTACTCAATTTTCATCAAGCAAAGAGTTTTAGAAGCCGACCTTTGGACGTTATCCCAGGAACCGAAAGAACCTCTCAGAAAATTCATTGAACGCTTTAAAAAGGTGGCTTCCAGGATTGCTATATCCAACGAAACGGCTCTTCCGGCACTTCGGAATGCTCTCTGGTATGAGTCGAGCTTCAAAGATGATTTGAAAATCAATAAACCCCAAACTTTAGAAGACGCTCTGCACCGAGCTACACTATTTATCGAAGTCGAAGAAGAAAAACTAGCCATGACCAAGAAACATTCCTCGGTAAAACAACAAACCCCGAAGGAAAAAGAAAAAGAAAAAGCTAAGGAAGAATATGTTGAACATCGGCAACATTATGACAAAGAGTATGCCGACAAGAAAGCATGAGGGGATCACAACAAAAAGGTTTCAAATAATTATGTGACTAAACCAAAATCTAAAGAGTTACCATGGAACAACATGATTCGAGGACAAAAGCGAGATTCATACAAGTACTGTCGGTATCATCATCAACCCAGTCATGCAACTGAAGAATGCTGATACCTTACAAAGCTTCTAATGACAAAGTTTCAAAAGGGAGAAATTGTTGTACCATCAAGAGAAGGAAACATCGAGGAGAAAAAGAATACTAGAGAGGGTTTCGAACAAGGAAATAACCAATTTCAGCAAGATTTCCAGCATCAAAATTTAAGAATGCACCATAACCGACCAGCTGTGACAGTTGAACTAAAAAGGGACCGAGTATATGATGAAGATGAGATACCACCAGCGTCGATGAAGAGAATCAACATGATAATGGGAGGTTTAAAAGACTGTTCGGATTCATTTCGGTCAATTAAATAGGGGGAATGCCGAGCTATCAGTGCCAATAAGTGGAAACAGTATGTAGAAGACAGCCTGAAAGTCGGAGATATGCCGATAACCTTTACATAAGTGGATGCTTACGGGGTTGATATGCCGCATAATGACCCTCTGGTTATTGAATTGATGATTGCAGATTGTGAGATGTCTCGGATCCTTATCGATACTAGTAGCATGGTGAATATTATCTTTAAAGAAACACTGCAGAAGATGGAGCTAACCGGGTACACCATCAAACCGAGTTTGAAGCCACTAACAAGCTTTAATGGGCAGTCAGAATATACATTTGGGTCAATCAAGCTTCCCGTTTATCTTGGCAGAGTGACTAAGATTGTTAAGTTCCTCGTCATCGATCGACCGACCATTTACAACATCATCCTCGATACATCGTGGCTTCATGCAATGAAAGCAATACCATCCTCCTACCATCAATGCTTGAAATTCCCAACCAAGTACGAAGTTTTTACAGTAAGGGGAGATCAGAAAGAGTCCCGATGCTTCGTTGCCGAACACAGGCTAAGAAGGGCAGCCCAAGCTTGTTTGATAACGCGACCAACAATAGAAGAAACCCCAAGAAACACAGATGCGCCAGTCAAAGAAGTAATCCTGATGATAAATATTGATCCAACGGACCCGACGAGATGTGTCAGAATCGGAGCAGAGTTACCTGATCATCTAAAAGGAGAGATCATCAACTTTTTGAAAAGTAAAGTCACAACTTTTGCTTGGTCGGTTTCTGATATGCCGAGGATCGATCCAAAGGTTACTTGCCATGAGTTAAATATCGATCCAACCTTCAAACCCATTAAGCAAAAGCGCCGAAAGCTCGGTCCAGAAAGAACGAAGGCGGTGATTGATGAGATTGATAGTTTGACCAAAGCAAAATCGGTGCTTGAAGTAAAGTATCCATATTGGTTTTCCAACCCGGTTGTGGTTAAGAAGAAAAATGGAAAATGGAGAGTTTGTTTAGATTTCACGGATCTAAACAAAGGTTGCCTCAAAGACAGTTACCCTCTGCCTAATATTGACCGCTTGTAGAAGCAACAGCCAGAAATGAACTTTTATCCTTCATGGATGCGTTTTCAGGATATAATCAAATCATGATGCACCCGGATGATCAAGAGAAAACATCATTTATCACTAACCGAGGCATATTCTGCTACCGAGTTATGCCATATGGTCTGAAGAATGTTGGGGCCACATATCAACGCCTCGTCAGTAAGATGTTTTCCGATCAGTTGGGGGAGACAATGGAAGTTTATATTGACGATATGTTGGTTAAATCACTGAAGGAACAAGATCATGTTACACTCCTTCGAGCTTGTTTCCAGGTTCTTGACAAGTACAACATGAAACTGAACCCGACGAAGAGTACTTTTGGGGTTACATCAGGTGAGTTCCTCGGCTATCTGGTTACCAAGAGAGGAATCGAGGCTAATCCAAAACAAATCTCAGCAATTGATACATTACCTTCCCCTCGGAATTCTAAAGAAGTTCAACGATTGACTGGTCGAATTGCTGCTTTGAACCGATTTATTTCCAGATCAACTGACAGATGCATGCCATTCTACCAAATTCTCAGAAGTAACAAGCGGTTTGAATGGGATAAAAATGTGAAGAAGCATTCAAACAGTTGAAGCAGTATCTATCCACCCCTCCCATATTGTCAAAGCCCGAGGAAGGGGAAATTCTCTATTTGTATATCGCAGTTTCAACCTACATAGTAAGTAGTGTATTGATCAGAGAAGATCGAGGGGATCAGGAACCGATCTTCTACACCAGCAAATCCTTAATTGGAGCAGAAACTAGGTATCCTACACTTGGAAAGTTAGCTTTGGCATTAGTCACGTCAGTTAGAAAGCTGCGCCCATACTTTCAGTCGCATGCAATCGTGGTCTTTACGAATCAACCTCTCAAGACAATTCTCCATAGCCCAAGTTTGTCAGGCCGCTAGCCAAGTGGGCAGTTGAACTTAGCGAATATGATATTGAGTACCGATGCCGTATGAGCGCAAAGTCGCAGGTGCTAGCCGACTTCTTGATAGAACTCCTAGCCGAGCTAACAAATGAAGATTCAGACAATAATCAGTGGTCACTATATGTTGATGGGCCAGTCCGAAACACGGATATGGGATTGGTATCCGGCTCATTACTCCAGATAATGAGCTTCTAGAACAGTCTTTTCGGTTGAATTTTCCAGCATCAAACAATGAAGCCGAGTATGAAGCTTTGTTGGCAGGATTGCGATTGGCCAAAGCAATAGGAGCAAGACAAATTCAGGCATACTGTGATTCTCAGCTTGTGGCGAATCAATTTAATGGATAGTATGAAGCACGAAATGAAAGGATGGATGCTTATCTCAAGATTGTACAAGATCTTGCAAAGGAGTTCAAGTCCTTTTCTTTAACTAAGATACCTTGGTCAGATAACTCTTCTGCTGACGCCCTAGCTGCATTAGCTTCGACTTCAGATCCAACGATTCGTCGAACAGTACCAGTTGAAAGTATAGATCAACCGAGTATCTAACTTCCAAAAGGAGAGTGCATGTTTATTGATACAATTGTCGAGGATGATGTCACGGAACCATATCAAACGGAACCATCTGTTTTGGAACCTACAGAACCAGACTGGAGAAATGAGATCATCAATTATCTAGAAGATGGGGATTTTCCAGCTTGTAAGTGGACAACTCGGCGTCTGAAGGTCGGAAGTGCACAATATTGCATGATGGATGGACATCTATTCCGAAAAAGTTGCTCTGGGCCACTTCTTGCTTGTGTTGGAAAGGATGAAGCTTGGAAGATAATGATGAAAATTCATGAGGGTGCAGCCGGGAATCATTTAGGTGGCCAAGCTTTAGTTTATAAGGTTCGTAGCCAAGGCTTCTATTGGCCGACGATGGTGGCAGATTGTGAGAAGCATGTTGCAAAGTGTGAAAAATGCCATAGGCATGATCCAATGATCAACTCTCCAACTGATTACATGTCACTCTCGAAAACCCCATATCTATTCATGAGATGGGCGATAAACATTATTGGACCGCTGCCAGGTTCTCGGCAAAAGGAATATATTCTGGTACTAACCGACTATTTCAGTAAGTGGGTTGAGGCTAAGGCATACAAAAGGGTAACGCCAGATGACGTGCATAAGTTTGTGTGAAAGAATATCATCTGCCGACATGGACTTCCATATGCAATCGTTACCAACAACGGATCTCAATTTACCTTAGATAAGTTTGAAAACTTCTGTGCACGATGGAAGATCAGACTCAACAAATCAACACCAATATATCCTCAGGGAAATGGCCAAGTTGAAGCAACAAACAAGAGAATTCTGGATGGACTTAAGAAACGATTGGAAGCAAAAAAGGGTATATGGGCCGACGAATTAGATGGGGTACATTGGTCGCATCGGATGACTTCACGAACTGCAACCGAACAAACTCCTTTCTCTTTAGCTCATGGAATGGAAGCAATGGCACCGGCTGAGGTGTCAATCCCAAGCCTTTGGCGATCAATGTTGGCACTTAATGAAAATTTGAATGAAGAAATGATGAGAGAACACCTTTACCGAGATGAAGAAATCCGAGATCAGGCTCTCCTCCGAGTTCAAAATTATCAACACAAAGCTGCCAAGTATTACAACTCCAGGGTCAAAGGTCGTCATTTTGTAGAAGGGGATTTGGTATTGAGAAAGGTTTTCAAGAACACTAGAGAGCGACCGATCACTAAGTTGAGGGCAAATTGGGAAGGACCTTACATCATCTCCAAAATTGTGAAGTCGGGCGTCTACGAATTACTACAGATGAATGGCGACAAGGTGTTGCATTCGTGGAACGCCATCAACCTCAAGCGCTATTACTATTGACTTCATCAGCAAGTAAGCCTCGGTATAAAGTCGAGCACTAAAAAAAAGAAAAAAAAGGGAGGATATATCCTCCTACTTTGTAATTGAACTACAATTAGCTTGATTCCTTTCGAGGATACGTAGGCAGCCTCACCGAGGTCTAGCTGTACCTATATAAAAAATATAAAGCTTATGATCTTTCAAAAGACTAAATGTAAAACAAAGTGGCCAATTGATTCCACTATATTTAAAAAAAACCGAGTTCTTCCTCGTCAAGTGCGTTTCTAACTGATTTTAGTAATACCAAACTCAGATGATGGCCCAACTGACTCATCTTAAAGCCGAGGACTTCCTTGCAATATATGTTTCTCATAAATAGGCAGACTGATCATCTGGATGACTAGTTTGTTTTTTTAGCTTAATTGCAAAGTAACTAAAAGTCTTAATGCCCCAATTGATTCCATTAAAGTCGAGTCTTTTCTCGCAAATAAACCGAGTTCTTCAACTCGTGTCTTGTCTACTATCATTG
>OVAN01010079.1:0-16135 GCA_900406275.1 Anastatica hierochuntica | reverse complement strand
TATACCAATTAGCTCAACTTCAACTCCATGCTCAGCCCATATTGCATCAAAGAGGATCAACGGTAAAAAATTTATCATAACCCAAACTGTTTTTTAAACCCAACAAGTAGTCACTTTTTTGTTTAGTTTCCATTAAAAATAAAAAATCCGGAAAATGATCTTTGAGCATCTTCCGTAATCGACGAACTGCTTCAATACTACCAGCACATTGGCATTTCCAGCTCAAAACACTCATTGGAACTGCAGCGACTTCAAACTGGAAGCCACCGTATCTTCATGGAGTTTCGGAGATTTGTTATTGTTCTGGTTACGATCAGTAGTAGCTTTACGCTTACTAGTGCCTTGTTTCGAAGCAGAATGAGGAACTTGTGTTAGAGACTGTGAAATACTGATCTTCCGCTTCTAGGACTGGGGACGACGTCTTACCGGTCTTCTCAGAACAGGAGCCCCGGTCGGGAGTTTCTCATTAGAGGACTCAAACCGAAAACCCGTTGAGTTGCCTGCATTAGAAGTAACAACATCACTTAACTCCTGATAGAATTACTAGAGAGATCTTCCTCATTATTCAAGCTGTGGGTAGGATCAATGTAGCCAAAGATATGCCCTTTCCCTTTATTATTTGCAGCTGAAATAATAGGTTGCCTAACAGAAGTTTCTTGAATGTCTTCTATAGATTGTTGCACACGTAAAATTCTTGCCTGTCTTTCAACCGAATAAGGGTGGGAAACATATTGAATAGCCATTTTATTGTCCTCTCAAGAGGGGCATGGAAACAGGGGAGGGAAACCTGGTGGAATGTCTCCGTGGGTGCTTCTGTTAAGTGGTTGACTTATCTCATGCACTTGTCTAGACTTGGTCTCGGTCTCTCTACGGGAATGAGACTGAGCACTTGACGCTAGGGGCAAGCCAGTGAGCAGAGTACAAATCGACTTCTCATGGGAGAGTTGAAAACAGTGAAAACAACGTTTTCTGGATCCTTTCATATTCAAATGTAATACGAACATAGTTACTATTTTTGATATTCAAAATCTTAGACTCTCGAGTCGGGCTGTCTGTGTGGAAGGTGATCCTAGCTCTGACATAGTCAGTTTTCTGTGATGCTTTAGGGTCGAATTCAATCTCTTCCACATGACCAATAGCAGAGGCTAACACATCTATTGTTTCCAGCGTGTAATTATTAGCAGGAATGTTCCTGATCCGAAGCCATATTTCCAGAGAGGACAAGAAATGTTCTGGAGGTTTCGGAACCCATCGTTCCATTACCATAATCCAATGGTTAAACGACCAAGGGCGGTCTTTCGAAACTCGCCGCAGATCTTCCTCTCTTTGGAAAATAAATTGAAATTTCGATCTGGATAAAGCAATACCTCGAACTCTATCATAGACTCTCCAAACTTCTGGCATTACCTCTATCATCTTCTCAATAGGTTGAGCACTTGAATTGAGTAACCTTCCTAGGATGCTTTGTTCATTGTCATCAAAAACTTTGAATCCCGGGCTGTCTGGAAGGTCAATAGGCTCATCATCTTCCAGTGACACAGCCTGAATCGCTCTCTGCAAAGTATCCGCCATTGCCGCAAATGCTTTCTGGTGCCAGAGTAGAAAGTTGCGATGGATACACGGCACGTTACATGTCACAATGAGGAGGAAAGGGAAAGAAACCCAATTAAAGAGATGATTGACAACCTTGAAATTTGAAGAAAGCATAATCAAAGGCTAAGTGATTAAGGGAAGTTTCCAAATTGACGATGTTTTCTTGATGAGAAAAGTAAAGTAGAAGGAGGAAAGGGAAAATAGAATACCGTAACAATAAATGTCGGTTAAAAGTATCCATTCAATTGAGGGTAAGGAAAGGAAGCCAAAGAAGTGAATAAGAGAAATGAAACCCTCTACCTCAAGTCGAAGGGCCTAACAGAAAAAGGTTTTCCACCGACTCACGAATTTACAAACCATCTATTTATAATAACCGAAAAAAGAAATAACAAAATAAAAAACTTCAATGATGTTTACATGTGTTGTAAAAAGAAAGTCAATACACTGAAGAAAGAAATATTAACAAAATCGAAAATTCAGTGAAAAAGGATTTTTCTTTAAATAATTTTATTCACCTACAGAAAAATCATATATTATTTCTGTTATATAGAATATATTATCCACTTTTAACGATCTTGTGTGTATATGATAATTTGTAATGAAAAAATTTTAAAATAATAGTATAATCACATTTTTCTTTTAAAAACAAAAGAAAATAAGTCCTAAATAACTCTAATATTATAATTTGCGTTATTAATATCATAATGCATAGCGGGTCGAATATCAAAAGAACAAAATATTTCACTATATACTAAAAAATGTCAAATGAATTGTAATATTGAATTTACAACATATATAACAAAAGTGTGCAAAATAAAACTTAAAATAATACAACTAAAATTCTGAAAATAATTTTTTTTATTTTAGCATAGAAATGCACAATATAATTTATAAACGAAAAAAATATTATGGTACGGAGTTATCAAACTATAATTGTTTATAAAAATTTAATGTCTGCATTGTATACGAACCAACAAACTAATTATGTTTAAAATGGTTAATTCAATTAATTTTTATACATTAACATTAATGCAGCAATTGCCAATAGGTTGAACCAGAAAAGTCACTCTTCTTTTGGTTTTAAAGAAAAGATATACTTAAAATATGCTTAAAGATGATACATTAAAAATTGATTTAGGAAGATATACATTGTTAAGAAGTAGGGTTTTCTCTCAAAAATCCTAATCACCAACTTCTTCTTCCTTTCATCTTTGATATAGAGAGCGTGAATGGTGGCTCCTAAATTATTGTTTGTTGGTCCCTCAATGTTTCCCTTGTTTTTTCTTTATTTTTTTTCTTTTGTTCTTATGGCTCACATCGAATCTGTTTTGGTGTTGTTCTCGGGTTTGGTGGTTATTGATTTTTGATTGGCGGATTTTGGTGCTACTGATTTGGTTTTTTGGAGTCGGGCCAGAAAATCGACAGGGTATTGCCGGATTGAAAGATCGACAAGTGTTGCCGGAATGGAATGTCAACGGTTAGACTAAGCTCCTCAGAGACGCATCAACAATTTCACATGCTTTTCATGCTAACCTCTTTTAAATGTCTTCATTTTCTTGTAAAACATGCATGTTCTGAATGTTACATTTTCCGTCCATCATATCGAACAATAAGTTATTAATGATATGTCTATAAAAAGATATGAATCTAATCATATTACTTATAACTTGTGTTTATTCTCTCCAGCTTTTGTGTAAATATCTCTATCTGCACTTTCTTTACTACATGTCTACACTTTAAACCCCTAAAAGAGTTAATGCAAGTGTAACATAAACACTTTTAAGTATTTCTTTTTGGATTTTAGCTTTTGTGATTGATGTTTTCATGTGAACGAAAAGCGTGACATACAGGAATTGACATACATGATCACTAAAACCAAACCGAAACCGAAATTTTCTAAAAAAATATATGAATGTTCCAATTTATGTAAACCGAAAAATTCGAAATCGAATAGAACTAAACCAAACCGTAATATTTCGAGTAATCAAAAAGAACTGAAATTATTAAAAATACCTCAAAATATTCAAAATACTTAAAAGAATATTCAAAATTTATATCCAAATAGTTATTTTTCAATTAGAACCGAACGCGAACCGAATCCGGACCAAAGTGAAAGTCTCTCAGTTTCAATATAGTTCCAAAATTTAGCAAACGAATTAACTAAAATCTAAATTAAAAGAACCGAACAGAAAACCGAATATCCTCCCCTACATATACCATAAAGTTTACAAAATCAAATAAAAAGAAGCTCGGTATATTCTTTATGCTTAGCTACTCTATTGACATAACGAAATTTGTAAAATCAAACGATGTGCGTGATGATCCTATTTGGAAATTTTCGACCAGTTAAATAAAATTCTTAACTACCACAACCACAATAATTTGCTTAAGTTCGTTTATCCGTATTTAATGCCCAACACTTTAAGCGACTTCATGATATCTGGTAACAAGTTTCATCCCGGATTAATCAAAAACTACATTAGTTTTTGTTTTCATAACTTAGTATTGGTGGACGAATGAGCATTCAAAATGAAAATATTGATTAAATAAAGGTGACAATAAGAGTAAAATCACATCTCATTTTAGTTGTATAACTCAGGAGTTAAGAGTTAAAAGCTTTACAATATACAGAATTATATTAAAAATATTGATATAGAAGTAAATTTGTATGTGATATATATTCGAAACTATGACAAATTTATTTATCATTTTCTTGTCAAAAAAAAATTATTTATCATTTACAATTTTGATGAATTTTAAATTCTCGACTGATAGGTATATATCTACGAGATGGATGTTATAATACACATATGGAATGAGAGAAAAGTATTGTTGTTTTACCAGTTACATGGAAATTATAAGCTAATAAAGCCATTACCAAACATTCCCTTTGTCATGTGAAAACATCAATTAGAACTTTGACCAAATTAAGATACAGTTAGATGTATTTGATTGTTTTATCTATATATAAATTACGAGTATAAAAATTAACATCAAATACATCTTGTTATTGTCATATTGTACAAATTTTTAATATAGTTATTCAATTTTACTAAAAGTATCATCAAAATCGTATAACCCGGTGTAAATGTACAATCGTTGCCAAAATGACGTTATCTCTATATTATTAATTGAAAAGTACATTTGAAATAATAACCTTTAATTTATAAGAAATTATAACATATGCCATTGGAAATAATATATACAAAAAAGAAAAAAAGCTTCATTAAAGGTAAAAAATGGTATTGACATAATATTTAAAAAATTTGTAATCCAAGAATTAAGTAAACTATGAAAGCAAACATCATATCTAAGTTTTCTCCTACTATTCACAAAACCAAACATTTTATATCTTTTATAAAAAATCATCAAATTAAGTATATTTAATTTTTAAAATAAATTATCAACAATTAAAAATTATCTAATTTCTTAGAATTTGTTTTAAAAATAATTTCAAGAAAAGATATTTCATAATAAAAAATATACTTTTAATTATAGTATTAATATATAGGTAATTAGTAATGTAGTATAGATCACGACTTTTTAAAAAACTATTAAAAATGTAAAAAAAAAGCTAAAAGACATGTTAAACCTCTTACAAAATACACATCTTAACTATAATGATTTTTTATGATGTTAAAGAAACAATAATGAATTTTAAAAAAAATACAATTTCTTTAAAGCATGTTACAATTTTTTTTTTAATTTTAATAGAAGAATATGATTCAAATCATCACGGGTTAACTAAAATTAAAATTTTAGGAAAAATGAAGGTATGACTAAGTTCACCACGGGTTAGGTACCTAAATCATCGAAAATGTATAATCTTAAGTATAAACTTATAAAATAAAACATAAAATGATATTTCATATATTACGAGTTACACATATCGGTCAAATCTAAAACCTTTAATCTTAGATAAATTTCTAAAAAAAGAAGGCCACAACTCATATCTTAATTATCAAATAAACCATATATTATAGTTATATAATACTCAAATAAGTTGAAAAAGTTATAATAAAATAGCATTACTAGTTTTTATACTAGCTTTGCTTTGTGAAATACACATGTACACATAGTCAGATATATTAAAATAATTGATTATATTTTGTAATTAAAATTGATGATCTACTTATTTTGCTTACCAAAATTTACAATATATACAAATTTAACATTACGAACATAGTAATTTGATTTTTTATTAAGACATATTCTTTCTCTTATAAGAACATTATATGTTTGAAATATTTTTAAGAATCATAATTTTTCACGAAAATATTAATAAAATATAATTCCGCGTATAACGCGGATCAAATCCTAGTGTTTTCTGATTTTAGAAGACAAATTCTATTTGATTTCATATCGGTATACACATCTTTGGATATATAATTATTTATTATTAATATGATTCAAAATAACAATATGGATGCAAAAATGTTGTAAAGGAGAAAAAGATACATATAGCTAGGAAAAGGAGAGAGTAAGGCAGTTGAACAGAAAGTTAGGTGAATATAGTTGGCCTCAATGTTATACCCTTTTACTCATTCTTCTTCTTTCTTCCCTACAAATATCCTTATAACCTTTCTTCTTCTCTTCTCTTTCTTCTTCTTCTTATGAACACACACTACATGTATAAATAGATAGAGATATATAGAGAAATCTTTACGAACAATGGAAGGTATCGACGACACAAACGCCATGCTAACCCTAGAAGAAAGCGAAAACAACCCTTTCTCTTCATTAGACGAAACTACTTTGATGATGTTGGCTCCGTCGTTAATGTTTTCCGGCGATGTTGGTCCATCTTCTTCTTCTTGTTCTCTGGCAAGTTTTCGTAAGTCTGCTCAGCCGGAGAATTATCAGGGTGGCGAAGGAGGAGGAGGAGACGCAGTGGAGATGGGAGGATTAATGAGTAGCAATGTTAATAGTGATCATAATAATACTAACAATAAAGAAAAAGGGAAGAGATCGTCGGCGATGCAGAGGATTGCTTTTCATACGAAGAGTGATGACGATGTTCTTGATGATGGTTATCGGTGGCGAAAATATGGTCAGAAATCTGTCAAGAACAATGCTCATCCCAGGTTCTTCTTTATATTACTTTATTTTATTTTTTGTAATTAATACATTTGTTGATGCATGTGTTTTTTGATGAAACTATACATGACATCGTTAAAAGTAGATTTGGAAATAGACCTAAGAATATATACACATACAAAATCTTGGTCACGTTACAAACACACGTGTATATCTTGGTTTGAAACATTAGTTTAACAACCTAATCGACCCTAGTCAAACTGTGTTAGTCCGGTTGCATTACGTTTAAATAATTGTTGTTGTTAGTTCATATATTAGTCGACACGTTTTATAAAATATTTAAAACGTTCTAAAATTTGGTCGAAGCTTGTTGGAAATATGTCGATGAATCCATAGTAACCAAACAAACTTGATTTGGTTGTTGACGCTCTTCCGACCTAAATATATGTATCATTCATGTATGGTTTGGATAATATTTTTGCAAATCCAATTTAAACATAAATTTAGTTTGGGAATCCTCTACATATTATCGAAAATTTAGTTTGGCTTATCAAAAAAAAAAAAAAATCCTCTACATATTATTTGCTAGATAGTTTAAGTGATTTTTGTTAATGTGTCATTTTTAAACTTCCTAAAATTTCCACACTAATTTGTTATGATTTGAATGGTTATTCTTTCACGTGACCNACAAAAAAAAAAAAAAAAAGAATGGTTTTTCTTTCAATGGTTTTTTCTTAAGTGAGAAACAAACTTTATTAAACTTCAGACAGAAGTAGTAGCAAATAACAAAATTCTTTTAGCCAAATAATTAGTATAGGAATTTAGAGAAACATCAAATAAAATGAAACGACGATATATTGAAAAAGAAGAGGCAACGTTTTGAATATCACATATATTTCAACGATTTTTATTACAATAAATATAAATATATACTAAAATTTTATGTTGAAACATGTTAGAAATGTGTGGATTTGATGTGTATCATATGGTTTAGATAATGTTTTTTTTTCAAATCTAAGCTAATTAATTAACCGAAAGTTCAATTTGAGAATAAGTTTTAAATATTCAAAATGCATGTACTTAGAGCATGTTTATCTCTAAAAACTCATAAAAGATTCTTACGTAATTTTAAATTAATAAAAAATGCTAAGAACGTCTAATTGGTTCTTTTTAGCATTTATTTTTGCTATTATTACAAAAACCTCAAATTTTAAATTTTAAATTATTGCTAAATGGGTTCTTAGAAATTGATTTTTGAAATTTTAAACGGATCCGAAACTGATTTGAAACCCGAAAAAATCATAAAAAACCAAAAAAGAAACCGAAAAAAGAAAAAAACCCGAAAAAACCGAACCAGAACTGATCCGAAAATGAAGTAGTTTAGACCAAAAAAAAGTCTGGGCATTCGGATCCTCATATCGGTTCTTGAAATTTTAAACGAATCCGAAACCCGAAAAATCATAAAAAAAAACCAAAGAAGAAACCGGAAAAAGAAAAAAAAACCCGAAAAAACCGAACCGAAACCAATCTAAAAATGAAGTAGTTTTGACAAAAAAAAACACTAAGAACCGTGTAAAAGCCGGTTCTTAATTAATAACCGGCTCTTACACTTTTATTTATTTTTTTTTATTTTTTTTATTTTTTTAATTAAAAAAAGAGTTAAAAAATCCATTAAGAACCTGGAATGAACATGCTCTTAGGTCCACCAATACCCGAAATTATCTATAATGTCTATTATCTGAAGTTATCACCAATTAGAACTCGTGGTTCTTAAATATAATATAATGTACGGATTCATATATTATTCATTTGTTTTTGAATAAAAAAATTGCAGGAGTTACTACAGATGTACGTACCATACATGCAACGTGAAGAAACAAGTGCAGAGGTTGGCAAAAGATCCAAAGGTAGTCGTAACAACCTACGAAGGTGTTCACAATCATCCTTGTGAGAAGCTCATGGAGACTCTTAGTCCTCTCCTTAGGCAACTTCAATTCCTCTCTAGAGTTTCTGATATGTGATTAAAGATTAATTAGTCATGTATAATAAGTAACTAACAAAGGCATATTAATTATGGTTTAATCACTCCATTAATTTACCAATACATATAAATGAAAAGAAAAAAATCTGAGATCGTAAATGTTGTACGATTGAGATGATGTGTGTTTTGTATTGAATTTGCCTAACTGTTTTTTATTAAACATGGAAAAACTATTTTATTGCTCAAACTTGAGGTGGTGATAATCTCTGTGAAATGTGGGAGATAAAGATAGAGAAGACACGACCATGGAATAAAAATCAGGCAAGCCCATGCTTCTCAAACCTCTCTGATGTGTTCATTGCCAGATGTGATGGCCTAAAAGATTTGACGTGGCTGCTGTTCGCTCCAAACCTCACTCGTCTTATTGTGTTCAGATCAGAGCAAATAGAGGAGATAATAAGCAAAGAGAAAGCTGCGAGTGTTTTAGACATAAAGGTAGAGGAGACATGTTCTCCTTTCCAGAAATTACAAGTCCTTGGGTTATGTGATTTGCCTGAGCTGAAGAGCATCTATTGGAGTGCTCTGCCTTTTCAATGTCTGAGATATCTCGAGATAGGGGGAGAGTGTCCGAAGCTGAGAAAGCTTCCGCTGGATTCTAAAACCGTCTCCAAGGTTATGTTTGTTTGGTTACAGAATGTTGTATTCGAGTTTTCCGACACTAGCGGAAGAGATGCACTCTCCAAAATAGAGAAATCAACCGCTCCATTAGAGGAGAAAATTTGTTGGAAGTAAGCACCAAAAGAAGCTGCTATTTCCGGTTCTTTGTAATGGACAGAGCCATCATCATCCTCAATGAATGAGATACGATTTATAGTACGCCTGTTACGTGTGGTAGCGTGGAAGAATCCTGAATTCCTATCCCCATGCTGTAACCAAAGAATCCGGCTACGCTCCCTCTAAAACTTCTCCTCATCTCGGTAAGCTGCCTCAAGAGTGGATGTTATTTGCTGGATCTCGATTGGATCCGCAGTAGGACTAGAGAGAAGAGCATCAAGCTTAGACCGTGCCTCAACGATCAGCTTAGCGCTATTAAAGTGCTGGGTTTTCGACCACCAAACAAGCTCAGACCGACACCTTCCTAGCTTAGCCAGCACTGAAGCCTAGCCCTCGTGCTGCCAAACTTTCGAGACGAGATCAAAGATTTCGTCCTTTTGCCTTAAACGACGGTCAAAGCGAAATAGTTTACGGTGAGCAATCCTTGATTTATCAAGAAAGGTAACCAGAGGTTGATGGTCAGATCCTTGAAAACGTAGATATTCACAGCGACAAGATGGGAACATTTCAACCCAGGAATTATTAGCTAGAGAGCGATCTAGCCGAGCATGCACCAAATGGTCATGTCGCATCCCACGACATGAGAGAAAATTGCCAGAGTGGTTCACATCCCACAATCCATTCATCGAAACGAAAGATCGGAAGGAAGTGAACGATCCCTCCCATCTTGGGGGACCACCATGCTTCTCAGATTGAAGCAAAATCTCATTAAAATCGCCGGTGAGAAGCCATGCCGAATCTCTAATGCCACCAAGGCAAGATATTGCATCCCAAACTTCCTGACAATTCTGGCGTGCTGCAGCACCATACACAAAGGTGAGATGGAAAGGAGCACCACGGTACAAGATTAGCATGTCAATAAAGTTTGGAGTCGAAGAAAGAATTTGAAGGTCGACATCTTGTCGCCAAAATAGTGCTAAACCACCACTTTGGCCTAAAGGGGGTACAGTAAATTTATTGTCATATCCCATCCAGCGGAATACTTGAAATACAAAGTTGTCTTGATTTTTTGTCTCCATCAGAAACATAATGTCCGGAAAGAGTTTTAATCTCAAATCCCTTAGGCGTCGAACTGTTAGGGAGTTTCTGAGACCCTGACAGTTCCAACTTGTTGTAATCATTGAAAAGATTGGGACGGTTTTTGGGAAACCCCCGAACCCTTACAAGATAGATCAAAAGACAAAGACTTTCTAGCCGATGGGACTACAGGAACAGAAGAAGAGCCCTCATTACGAGGTAAAACCGGTGCCGAAGAAGATGGTTGAGAGGCACCAGACTTGAGTCGCGGAATAGCCTGTCCACTTCTCGCCACTCGCTTCCTAGTACCATCCGATGAGAGAGAGGCCTTAGAGGTTTTCCGCGGAGTTATACGCTTTGTCGCCTTAGCTGCTTTAGGAGCTCTAGGTGCTCGAGGTGCTTTAGCAGGTCTTGGTGCTTTAGGTGCCTTAACATTCTTCTGCTTTGTTACTCCTCTTGTCTTGGGAGCTGCAGTGGAGGTCCCAACCTGGAATTGTAGATCCGCATCCGGGTTCCGCCAGGACGGATGTACTTTCCGTCGGACCACACACACATTAGATGCATCTAGAACCTCATCCGCCAAGTGAATACTAACATCATGGAAGTTCATGGAGGAGACTTGGAGATTGGATTGTACTTTGCGCCCGGATAGAAGTTCTTTATCTACGACCATCTCCGTAGAGCAGAGGCGAGCTAATGCTAGAAGCCAAGGCGCTGGAACATCCTGGGAAATGCGCTCTAAGGCTGGTCGGTGCGACTTCACTATCGTTGAACCTTCCAAAAGATCAGGAGGTCCGGTAATCAGAACAACTAGTTGCCGTTCCACAACTTTTGTGTCATGTACAGCAGCTTCGGACGCGTGAAAATCAACATCCCGAGCACAAGAAGATGAGGCCCGTGCAACATGATTCAATTCATCGTGACCTCCTAGGTCATATTTGCGTTTCCGCTGAATATCCTCACGGTGAGGAATTTCCTCATGATGATGTAAAGGCTTTGTTGAAGCAGAAGCAATCTGAGCAGAATAATGACCTGACTGGTGGTCTATACGGCGAGGTGAAATCTGCCTGCGTAGGTGTGGAGAGTGGTCAAGCTAGGGTCTGCGACGTGACTGATCCCGTTGGCGACGTGGAGGCTGCTCAGGCGAGAAGCTACGACGGTGGTAGCGCCAGGAATTATCACGATGCTTTTGATGATGTCTCGGGGGAGAGATGCTACGGGTTGGTGACGAACGGCGAGTCTCTGAGCGGGAGTCACGACGGAGCTTAGAGGATTCAAGCCTGTGGATAGTGTTAGCTTGCGATGAGCCAAGGTCTTCGCCGGAGCCACAGAACAGTGACGTGTTCATGGAGCAATGAGAAGCAATTGAAACAATGTTTCTCCAACCTTTCGTACACAAACTCAATCGTTGCTTCCTCTCGGGTGGGGAAAGTAAAGACCTTCGACATGACCAGAGGCTTTAAGGCATTAATAGCCACTCTTACTCGTCCATCTTCCGGTTCAGCAGTAATATATGTGCCAATGTCATTGGCTATAGCTTTGAGGATATCAAGCTGGTAGTAATGCAGAGGGAGGTTCCGAACCTGAATCCAAAAGGGGATTAGCGATGGGAATGAGTCAGCGATTACCGGTGCCCATTGTTGAATCACAAGCATCCAATGCTTGAAGTGGTAGGGAGCATTCTTCAAGACCATAAAGAGATCCTCTTCTGACTTGAATCGGAAACTAAACTTATCTCGGCCAAGCTCCTTACCAACAACCGAATCTGACAGACCCCATACGGTGGGGATAAAGTTAATCACTGCCTTAGGCTTCTGCAAATCCGGATACAACACTCTTCCTATCAAAGTCAGGCGATTGGCCTCAATTAAGGCAGAGGTGTCCACAGAAGGGAGGCAAGTGGGCTTCTCGCAGATCCAGCGGTGAGACGAAGCTATAGCTTTTCCTTTGTCATGTGCAGAGTGACGGTGAGCCATATCGGACTACACACAGTAGTAATGAGAAGAGAGTCCCCACGTAGACAGAGATACCACGCAAAAACTACACTCGATAGTAAAAAGTAGAACTAAGGATCGCTAATAATCACCACTGCTTCACAACGTCGTGATAAGACCACCCTGATCCTGCAGAGCAGATTCACGAACAACCAGAGAGAAGAGCGATATCCAGAGAGGTTAGGGTGCTTACCAACAAGGAGAAAAGCTTGACTGTGATGTTGGTGATTGGCAAGAAGGCAGAGGAAAACAAAGCAACGTAGCAGAAGATCAGCAGCAAGGGAGAGAGGCGATGATACGATCGCCAGATCAACAGAGAACCGCCGTCGGAAGAGGCTCCAAAGTCCTTGGAACCGCGCCGTCAAATTTTATAACTAGATATGTTTAAAATACCCACATATTTTTTTGCAATAAATTTGAAATGAATCAAATTATATTTCGAAACTTGATCATTCTCTTAAATTTTTTATTTTAAAGTATGAGAATATTATCTTATAATTTGATTTTTAACATATTGGTAACAAACATTAATATAATTTCCTTAAACATTTTTATAAAAAAAGATTCTTTTAACATCAGATTCAAATATATTTTTGCCAACAAAAAATTTATTTGTTTGGTGAGATTCTATATACTATTACAGAAGATGATGAATTTTTCTTCCAAATTACTCAATTTAAAGTTCAATAAAATCATAAACTTACGTTTAAAAGAACTATAAGATACCATTAACCTACATAACTATTTTAGGAAAAATCGCAAAGATTTCGTTTACGAATATCTTTGGTGGGTAAACCTACTTAGCTATTTTAATCTCTATAAATATAAGACAGACTCTATCTATCTGTAACGACCCCGACCCAGAATTGGGAGTAAACCGCGTCGATCAACCCGATTCGGTTCAAACCGGAGGGATCAGTTTAGGAGACCCGAAAACCCTAGAACAAACCGCGTCTCCTTCTCCTTATTTAAACGTGCCTTCGCCTCGCGCCATCCCGAAACCCGTAGCGAAGCTTTGTCGAAATCCTTCTCCGAAACCGCGAACCCTAGCCGTCAAGCCGCAACCGCGCCACCCGAGCCTTTCCGTGAGCCACCGCCGCCGTTTCCTCTTCTCCGCGCACCACCGCCATCGACCCGAGCCTCCCAGCTCGATCCGAACCACCGATCGCCGCCGTTGCCTTCGAACCGAGCGCTACAACTCCACCAGCCACTGATCCAAGCCCGAGACGCGACTCCCGAGCCTCCGCCACCAATTTCTGCCACTGATCGAGCCTCCCAGCTACCGTCGTTGTCGCCTCGTGCAACGCAGCCCGCGATCCGAGGCTCCGAGCCACCAGCTGAGCCGTCGAGCCCTCTCGAGTCATCGCCTCCATCGATCGAGCCGCCGCTCCGCCGCTCAACCCGAACCGCGACCCCCAGCCGCCGTGTTCTCGAAACCGCGGGCCTCCGGTTGCGTTTTCGCCGCCGCCGCTAGAACCGCGAGGTGAGCATTCCGCGTTTCCGCGATTTCACGTTTCCTTTTATGATATTTTGTTTTTCCGTGCTCCGTAATTATTTCCGTAGGATCTAGATCATTCTGTAGTTTTCCGTGCCCGGGTTTTAGGAGTTTCCATTTATGGAAACTTTCCATTTTTGGAAAGTTTCCTTTTCAGGAACGTTTCTATTTTGGGCAGGTTTCCCGATTTAGAAAGTTTCCGTTCTTAGCAAGTTTCCATTTATGACAGGTTTCCATAAATGGAAAGTTTCCTTTTTGGGCCGGTTCCGGATTAAGGTCTAATCCGAGTTCCTTTTTGGTTCAGGTCCAGAAGCCCAGTAGCTGTTCCGAGAGTTATCCGCACCAGTCTTCGCGTCTGCAATTGCCAAGGTGAGGCGCTATTCCCGTAGCTATTCCCCCTTAGAGTTGGCTTAGGATGTTTTCATTGCTAGCATAGGGTTAACGCGTCTTGACTTCTAGTCCTGTTTGAGAGTCGAGTCAGTCTGTATGTTGATTTAACTAGAGGTCTAGGGAATTGAACTAGTGTGCTAGGATGTGATGATATGAGATTGGAAATGCGGTGATGTGGATGTTCGTCCCCGGAGAAGTGAAAGAAAGCCCTAGGTCCACACAAACCGGGGAGATGGAGAGTGTGATAGCCGGTCATTGTGGTGGTTGCTGGCAGGTTAAGGCGTTTTGGAGAAATCCGGGGGTTTTGTTTAGGACATCTTTGTATGTCATGTATGCTTGTGACACAATAGGTGTCTGCTTGGTGCTAATTATATGTTATCTGTGAATGCATGTTAAGTCCGTTCCGCGGTGTTGCGTGTCTAGCAATTCCATGTCTCACTGGGTGATTCCCCTGTCACTCACCCCTCTCTTCCCCTCGTCCCTCCCCCTTTTTGTCCTTGCAGGTGAGTATGATGAGCAGCTGGATGGATGATGAAGGAACTGGATTGTTCGTTTTCGGGACCGGGTTTTTATTTAAATTGTTTCTATGGTTTGACTCGATTTTAGTTCTTTTAGACTTGTTATGTTCTTTTCCTGTGTGCTAGAAGACTCTATTCATATATGGAGCTCTGACTAGCAACAAGATGGATTTATCCTTGTGATGGATTATTTTAGACTCGAATTTGATTTAAGATTTTTCTTAGAAATGCTCTGGGAGATTGGTTGAGAAGGAGAAGTTAGTTAGAGAAGATAACAGATCCGGGAGGGACCTTGGCCAGGTGAACCGGGGTGTTACAAAAAGTGGTATCAAAGCTTTAGGTTTTGCCAAACCGGTTCTGACCCGGGAGGCTTCGGTTTTTGATTCGGTTTTGTGTTTTCAAATGTTTTGGGAAAGGGGGATTTTTAAAAGGAAAGGAGAACACCAGTTTCGTCTGAATCTACCTAGCTCGTTGTCGCCAAGCCTTTCTTCTTCTTCTTCAAGTTTGAAGCCGGTCTAATCAAGGTCTTCCTTTTGCAGATGGTTGCCACTAGAAGAGTGAACATTAACCAACCTCGTGATGCTGCCGGAAACCAACCAAGGTTCAGCCCCAGGTTCAGTCAGTGATCACCCCTGCTGCTGTCGTCGAAGAAGTAGTTCAGCCTGTGAACGCTCCTGCAGTTGTGGTTGAAGAGGTCGTTCAACCTGTGAATGCTGCTGCTGTTGAGAATGTCACAGATGCTCGGCCCGCCAACTCACATGAGAGTGTATGCGAGAGTAGGAATAATCGCTGGAACACTATCAGTGAGACGAGAGCGTCTCAGAGGACCGCAGGGTCTGTCACCCGCAGAGCTGCCGAGGACGCTCTAGCGGAAGCTGCCAGACTCGCTGCCCGGAATGAAGAGCTGGAAGCAGAACTAGCCAGGCATCATGCCAGCCAAGGTCGAGCACTGAGCCAGAGGACAGTGGCTAGGGAAGCTTCTTACCGGACTGTGAACCTTCCACCGCCCCCTCCACCGCCGGCTAGGATGCCGCCGTTTGTGCCGCCACCGCCGCAGAACCGATTCCGAGATGGACCGTCCTACTGGGATTACATCAAGCAGCTCCAAGATATGGGTACAGAGATGTTTGAAGGGAAATCTGACCCCGTTGCTGCTGATGACTGGAAAAGGAAGCTGGAGCAGAACTTGGATCATCTGCAGTGTCCAGAGATGTATCGCCGGGCCTTAGCTGTGCAGTATTTGAAGGGAGAAGCCTTAGTCTGGTGGAGCGGTAAG